>JACEGR010011706.1:0-13993 GCA_014170235.1 Listronotus bonariensis | reverse complement strand
AGTAGCACTTCTAAAGCAGGAGTGAATAATTATCTACCATAGGAAATAAAATCTCACACCACTTAAAAAAAAACACAGTTTACAAAAAATTTCTAGGTTCTACAATCTACTAAAAAAATAAACTTGGTTGGTATACATTTTAACTAAATAAGCAGAATAAGCTTATAAAATAAAAAAATAAAATACACATTTTCACCCGAAAACCTCACTTCTACTTTAAAAATAATACAACTCAAATGTAAACAGTACAGTACTTTAAGGATCTATAATCTTATTTGCAAGTTTAATTTATGTTTTATTTATTATTTTTAGAGTCGAACAAGTTATCAAAATAACATATTGTCCCTAAACAAATTAAAAAAAAGTAATTTCTAAAGCAGAGAAGCAAACATATAATCCAAAACCAGACCCAAATACTTACCTAGATAATTCTTTCAGCCATGCACATAATGATCACATTTTAATAATTTTATAATAAAGGTGATCATTTATAGGATTGTCTGAAATAAAGAGAGTTCTTGATAAAGTACCTTTTATTATCCTAGTTTCAGTAGAATTTGGTTTGCTAATCATAAGTTTTTTACTATTCCGTTTCTTTTTAGTGGAAAAAAGTTTTGTTTTTTAATTTTTTATTACATGGTGAAGGTGCCAATGTTTCTTGACTAAAAGAGTTAAATTTAGTTTCCTCAACAGATAAAGCAGAACCTAAATTATTTAATACTTTTAAATGGCTAAGCATAAACTCTTGTTCTGCCGGAGTATAATTTAAAGTGTCTATTTTTGTTACAAATTTTAAGGCTTCAGATTTTATTTCACACAGCATTTTATGGGAAGATTTTTTTGAAACTGAGATTGAGGGTGAGTTTTCGGATAAATTATTTACTAATTTAATAACTTCCAACTGGCTTTCATTATTATTATTTCTTGTGGGTATATTACTATTTTCATTCTCTATATTAACACTATGTATGTGTTTACAAATAGTTGATTTTATTGAATAATCTAGGCATGAACATTCATAGGTATGAACACAGATATTGCAAAATTTACAGGTTAAAGCACAACAAATACCATTTTTAATTTTTTTACTACATACTTAATATTATTTTCATCAGTAGTTTCAAATATATTTGTATCAGTTTGGTGAATATTATTTGGATTAGTTATGGCGTTTCGGTGTCTACTTTTTATTTTAGTTAAAGATTCACTGCATTTACCCTTTGTCAACTTTATAATTCGGTTTATAGTCTTATCTCTCAAATATTTTTGTAAGGCATAAATGGCTTTATCTAAACGTTTAATTTTTTTCCTTCCAAATAAATATATTTTATTACTTTATGCATACTTTCCAAATGCATATTAGTGTTAATACCACATCTTTTGCGATAGCAATATGCCCACAGAAATCTATTATTAAAATAATTATTTTTTAAATATTCAAACATATTTTTTGTTTCTTTTTTTCAGGGTCCCTTACTTTCGACAGATTTTGTTGCCATGCCTTATCAACGTGCCAAGAACAATATAATTGTTTGTTGGGTGCACCCATGACTGCTACCCATGCGTGAATATAAACATTCGTTATATCAGACATAAATATGTTACAAGAGAAAATATGGCCAGGAATTGCTTTCCTGATGCAAGTAAAAACACTTATAAATGTATGTGTCCTTTCTATTTGAAAACATAAATGCAATAGGAAATCCTTCCCCAAATTCATCTAGAACAAGAACGGTTGTTAGCTCGAAGTCATAGGCATTCATGCCATGGGTGCCATCAACACAAATAATGTTACTACCAAACTTTTTAAAAATTTCTATTTGTGTTATGTTCATAAAAATAAGGCAAAAGTCATTAATATGTAGATCAAAATCTGTCGAGTTTTCCCCTGAGGTTTAAAAAGAAGAATGGGACTATATTCACTACTCATTCTCATGCACTCTTTAACCCAAAGATGGACACTGGTCGCGTCATCTTGATGCCGGCAACCTTCGTTTATATTAATTTTGTATGAAGCTTTAATATTGTTGATATCCTTTAGTGTTAAGATATCATCCCGATTCAAATTTTCTTCAATGCCTTGGCGTATAGAGTCCAAAATACTAAATAAAAACAAAAAAACCATTAAATCAAAATTAAACAGAGTTATTTTTGTAAGAAGTTAATAATAAAATCCAACATATGTATGTATAGTTGTCTTATGTAAATTTTTACATAATGCTTAGACAAATTGCTAAAACCATCACCATTTATTAAGTTTTAGGTACACCTTCCACCTTAACACAAGGTTTACTTACTTTACTTACTTACTCTTTTTATCACCATTTTTTGAAATATCTGCAATCATTAACTGAAAAATCCTAAACTTAAGAATAATTAGAAATTTGATAACATTACTTTAATTTTATATTATTATTATTATTATTAAAAAGCTTAAAAAATTTAATATATAAAACCTACCGATTTGCAGGAACACTCATCATAAGTTTCAAAGATACCTCTTTTCGGCATAGCTTAGAAACACGTAAATGTTGAATCTCTTCTTTATGACCATAATGGGTGGAATGGTACACAACGGAGCATTTACCTGATGGTATGTGTTTAGTAACAATAATTTGGCTTGTACAGCCACAATTTATTTTGGAGGATCCTTGACTGCGTTCATTACGTTGGCGACTTTCTTCCGTACTTACATTTTCTTTACCTAAAGTAGTATAAATATACTTAGATAGCAGCAGCGGCTGGTGATGACCAATTTGGTGGGTTAACCTGCACCTTAGGTAAAAACTAATTTTCTTTTGGCCTCTTATTATAAGTAATTAATCCATTTTTAGTGATAACATGTTAAATAATAAAACAAATAAGTGTTAAAAATGATTTTATAGACTATATAATAATACAATGGTGCGGGTTGACCCACCAAATTGGCATTCATCATCCACTGCTACTAAATTTAGTAATATTTGATAATAAAAGGAATAAAGAAAAATTATTGTTACTATTACCTGTCCTTGAGCAATATAAATAAGTTTTTTCTCTTAAATTATCCAGACTACGTTTAACTCCTCGGGTTTTAAAAAAGCGTATATTTCTCCTCTTCTCCTCATTTTGTAACCATTCTTCAAATTCTAAAAAAGAAATACAGCTGTACGGAGAGCTGTACCTTATAAATTAATAAAAAAATAAAATAATTTTACCTTCAAAGATGTTAAATTCCAAGCAGCTTTCTACCATCTTAAAATTATGATTCACAGTCAAATGCTCTCTAAGATCTTTGCTTGTATTAAAATGGGTTACACAATTTTCTAAACATTTAAATAAGCCCCTTTGGTCACGTCCTAAAAATTATAGCTTTTAAGTATTGACAAAAGTTAATTAAAATTATGTCTTTTTCTTACCACTTCTACAAACATTACTATTTATGTGTCTTTGTAGGTTGTAATTCCTTGAAAAACTTGATCGCAAGATTCACACTTTAAAGAAAACATTATAAATTCGAAGCCGAAATTCGATTTTATTACGGATATTAACTTTACAAATGCATTTGCACCGATGCACAAAGAAAGACTCGTCGTCTTCTCTTCTCCTCTCCTACACTTTCTTTGGCGCCAAATCAGTAGGAATGTATCAAACAAGAAAATATATGCAACCAACAAATCCGACTATTGACATGTTAAAATGCAGCGCAGTGTTGCCACATTTCAAAATGTCATTACTCATGGGCTTGAATTAGTCGCTCCTATTGAGAACGGAATACATTTAACTATCACAGATAAAATTTTCCACTCCTTTCACTAGTGTTAGCACAATGAGTTCCCCTCGCGCAACCCCTACTTTATGCTATTTGATGCTTTCGCGTGCGGTCGGTATTTTTGAGAAATTTTGATTGCCCAACTTACCTCTATGCTCAACTAGCCCCGCCCTACCCTACTTACTCTTAAGGGGTTATATACAGTTTGAAAGCTGAAAAAGAGCGATTTTTTCAGATTTTTTCTGAGAAAAATTTTAAATCTATTGATCTAAAAACTTGTACACATATTATGGTATCTTTTAGCTGTATTTTAAGATCTTATTTTAGTAAAAATATTTATTTGGAAAGGAGCTACAGCTGATCTCCGGGAGCTCCTCTTAAAAAAGACGCTTTGCGATGACCACTATATGCTCTGAACTAGATCCACCAAATTTGAAAAACCAAACAGATTTTTTGTAAAGTAATATTAAATTTAGTAATTAATTAATCGAGATAAAAGCAGAGTAATTTTTTTGACAAAATGGTGGTTTCTCAAAAAGAAAAATGGTTTTTAACCAAAATTTCGGTCTTAAATTGTTTATGAAAAGAAATAATTATCGGTGATAAAAAATTTTCAATTAATCACTAAAATATGTATTTAAAAAGCTCGTGTTAAAATTTGAGACTAATCGGTATAAACGTTTTCGAGTAATGTTGGTCATCGACTTTAAAAACACCATTTTGAGAAAAACGCATTTAAAGTTTGAAAAGCAATTTACATAGGATGAAAAGCCTTTTTAAATTTGTATGTTACTTAAAAATATTTACCGGAACCATATGAAAGTTTCTGTGTGTATTTTTCAATATATGTACATTAAGAAAATAAAATTAAAAAAAAAACGATTTTAAAAAATTCTAACTGTATATGTACAGCGTGTCTTCGAAAGATCTTAACAAAGGGGAATCTTTTTATTATTAATTTTACGAAAAAAGTTATTTTTAAAAAAAGTCCTGCTTGATGAGAAAATACATTTCCACAAAAATATTTGAAGGTTGGATGTACAGGGTGGCTAGAAAATTACTTGTTTCCAAATTAAAATAAGGGTTGTTTCCTAACTACGGTATCAAAGTTTAAAGGGTAATTTCTTATGTCATTTTATAAAAAATCATATGTCCGGAGTTGCTTGTTTCTGAGATACAGGGCGTTAAAATTTTTTTAAAGGTCTGTTTGTTTTTAAATATCTTAAATACGAAGCCAGATACAAAAAGTGTACTCACTAAAAGTTGTATTTCTAGTTGCTTTAAAGGAAAAAATATAAAACTGCATAAAAAGCCAGTGGCGTACATTTTTCTCTCAATAATATTGGCTGTTGTGCCCACTGTACGCTACTGGCTTTTTATGCAGTTTTTATATTTTTTTCCTTTAAAGCAACCAAAAATACAACTTTTTAGTGTAGTACATTTTTTTGTATATGGCTTCGTTTTTAAAATATTTAAAAACAGACCTTTAAAACAATATTTAACGCCCTGTATCTCGGAACCGAAGCAACTCTGACATATGTTTATAGAAACTTTTCTTCATAAAATGACATAAGAAATCACCCTTTAAAGTTTGGTACCGTAGTTGGTAAATAACCCTTATTTTAATTTGGAAACAAGTCATTTTTAAGCCACGCTGTACATCCAACCTTCAAATATTTTTGTGGAAATGTATTTTCTTATCAAGCAGGACTTTTTATGAAGAGACACTTTTTTTCGTAAAATTAATAATAAAAAAGTTTTCCATTTGTTAAGAACTTCCGAAGACACGCTGTATATAACACCCCTTAATATAACCATTTAAATTAAAAATGAAGTAAGTATTTTTTTATTTACCTAATTTTTTTTCAGGTATGTTATCTCGTTCTACGGAATCATACATTCCCTTTAATAAACAGAGTAAGTAACAACAAATATTTTCTTAAAAGAATTATAATGAAAAAAATCTGTTTTACATTTTTTAAATAGCAGACGTAAGACTCTACAAATATCTCTTTCCAACCGGCGTATATTGGTTAATGTGGATGGCCACTTTTTAAGTTTTCACCAAGTTAATGTTGGAACGTCTCAGGGATCAGTACAAACACAACCAATTCCATTTATAGTTTTGCTGACAATTGTACCATTCACTTCAGGTTTTACGGGTTCTCAAACCAATCTCTAAGCGCGATTTGGAACGGAAACACAGGTCGATGCTGATATCTCCATTAAGATCAGGCTCCAAAAATCTTGTACCAAAGAGACTTTTTCCCTTGAGGGCGTCACATTTTAAAATATTCTTAACTAGCATAAACATATCGCATCTATAGACAAGCAGCTTTAAAAATCCTCAAACCAGCAAGATTTTTTTTTCTCTTCCAATCTGTATACTTTCTGATTCTCAAGTTCATGTTTTTTGGAGTATTGCTCTTATGTCTGTAAAATGGTGTCTCCAACAAACCTTAACAGTCTTGATGCCTTTCAAAGAAGAGCTGTTTCCCTTATTAGTGATATTCGTATACAGCAGGACTTTCTTTTCGTCCCATCGCCCTGCAGTATGGGATCTATCATTTTTTAAAGGTAATTCCACAGCTTAGAATTACTTTTTCAATCGATTTCTGTTGTTAAAATGTAATAAAAAAATTTCCCTAGGGGGGTGGCAACCACCTTCAGGGTTTTGGCGCCCTTCGGTTTGATGTAGGTTTTGTACCTTGGGTTATTTTTTATCTTCTGTTTAAATTTCAAGTCGATTCATGCAGGACCAAAAAATTGCCAGGTGAAATGTTTTATTTTTTGTACTTTATGGTACTATTACGAATGTGTTGCAATTATACTAAGTGACATAGAAATCCGAACACCCAGTTTAAATGGTTTTATTTTAATAAAATTTTGTATAAGTACTTAATGAAGCATATTAAGTAAATGATAAAAATTTCAAAATGATTGCATTGGTTTAAAGCCCTTTTACCTTCAATAATGTGTGGATGCACCCCGATGTGTTACGCATTCTCCAACGCGCCTAGGCATGCTTCTGATCAGGTGGTCAATGTCCTCCTGTGGTATCTCATTCCAGCAACCACCAACTCCTCTCGAAGTGCTTCTAGAGTCTGAGGAGGACGTTGCAAATTGAGCAATCTCCTACCCATCATATCCCACACGTGCTCAATTAGGGATAAGTCGGGAGATCTTGGTGGCCATGGTAACAATGTGACATCATTACGTTGAAAGAAGTCTATTGTGACTCTTGCAACATGTGGTCGGGCATTATCTTGTTGGAAAGTTGGATTTGCCAGAGTGTCAAGATAGGGTAAAAGATGGGGCTCTAGAACTTCTTGGATATAACGCTGCGCGTTCATGCTACCTCGGATGAAGATTAAAGGTGACCTGGAGCCATAAGCTATAGCACCCCAAACCATAACTCCAGCAGTGTGATGAACATGTCTTTCAACAAAAAACTGTGGATCCCTCCTTTCACCACGTCGCCTCCTAACCCTGGCTCGACCATCGTGTATGCCTAAACAAAATCGAGACTCGTCACTAAAGGTGCTTCCTGATCTCAGAGTGACCGTTGTCTGCACCACTCAAGGCGATTACGTCGGTGTTCTCGAGTTAAAGGAGGACCCAGTGTGGCCGGTATGAAAACAGGCGAAAACTTCTCATTCATCGGTAAACACTTCGCATACCAATAGGTCTTCCGTGTTCTGCAAACCATTCATTTGCAATGGACCTGGTAGTAGAGAAACGGTCCCTTAAGGCCAATAATCTTAGGCGGCGATCTTCACGGTCTGTTGTTCTACGGCGGCGTCCAGTGCCCCTTGTTCTTTGCGTACGGCCTTCTTGAAGCCATGCCTGACACACCTAACCACAGTGTCTACACTTCTTTGCACTCTAACTGCAATTTCCCGAAAAGAAAGTCCAGCTTCCCGAAGTCCCACTATACGGCCCCTATCAAACTCACTAAGTTGACGAAATCGTACAGGTCTTCGTACTCTAGGCATCGTAACCAATCGTAAAGAATGTCAACAACCAAAATCCGCCAAATTTGAATCTTTACTGCGGCTGCAATATTCATTTTTAGATCGTTAGTGAATTTAAAAAAACAGTAAAAAAACCGGAATGTCGAACTGATAAGGCTAAAAATTTTATCAATTGTTATTCACAGTCAGATAAATAAATTCACTAAATTACATTAAAATAAAACCATTTAAACTGGGTGTTTGGATTTCTATGCCACTTAGTATAGTTGTGAAGCAATCCACTAGAGTTTATAGAATTCTCGTAACTAAAGCTAGAATTTCTAATATGATTTACAAGCAATTTCCAAAGTCTTCTAAATACTCCCTAAAAGCGACTAGAAGTTTGGTCTGTCGGTCACGTTTCTGTTCTTTATTGCCTCTTTCTTCGTTACATGCCTACTTATTAAATTAATCTATCGACTTTTGGGTATTTAAGTTTTCCTAGCTTCGTTCTTTCGTTTTTCTCGCTAAAGCAGAAAATAATTTATCGCAGATAATTTCTTGGCAAATTTTAGTAAAGCAGTTTATTTTTTTTTACTTTAGCACACACACAAAAAAGATATCTTAACCTAAAACAATTTGCTTTTACTTAAGACACGTTGTGAGTTGTATATAACGAAAAGAATATATTCTTCTTATCAGTAAATGATATTCTTAAAAACATTATTTTAGTACAAGCATTAAAGTAGATTCAGTTAAGTAAACATATGTTTTTAAGTTAAGAATATTAATACTTTCTTTGTAGATATTTTTGTCGACGCGATTATCTAGGGAAGAAAGGCACTCATTTTCTTGAAGAAAATATATTCCTATCAAGCGATCAATTTAAAACATATGTTTTCTTCGGAAAAAACAAATTGAAAACTTATGTTAAGAGTACATTTCTTTGTCCAAGAATATATTACTTTAGGGTTGTCTTGGTTAAAGAATATCATAATTAAATACTTTCTTTAAATAAAACTACTTAGTTTTTATTTAAAACAAAAGAGTGTTATAAAAATTTTATTATTCACAATTAGTATTGTAAGAGTACAAAACAAAGCTTTTATAATTTATATTTTTATGATGTTATGTTAGACCTTCTGGACGTCTCTTAGCGCCAACCTTGCTGAGGCGCCTAGGATCCTATTAATGGAAATCTCCCTGGTACAGTTCTGATGTTAATAAAAACAAGAGTTTTTGGTGTCCTGCATCCGGCATTTCCAGTATATTCTTCAATACTTTCTTTGTGAAGGTTTCACGCAAGTTCCCGATAGTCCCGGCACGATAGTAGCTTTACTGTGGATATTTTCAGCACGGTGATCCAACTACCCCAACCAGAACTTGACTATACCTGTAAAAAAAATCGTCGGACTTACTATTTAAATCCAAATCTGGTAGTATAACCCGCCTGAGGGGCGACGCGTTTTTCTCCATTTCTACAAGCAGGATCGCACTAATAAAACTTTGTTGGTTTCTTCAGAGCCCACACCTCCTTTCTGTCAAGTTTGTTACCATTTATGTGGTGTTCGTTATTTTCCAGCACTTAGGCCATGGTGGTGCCGACGTTTTTCTCAAAATCCTCCTCGGCCTGCAGCCGCTTACTTTTGGCTATCTACTCAAACTTTCTTTATCTCCTTAGTACAATTTTTTTAACTTCTTATAATCTTGCAGTGTGGAAGACAGCGTTTCTTGTTTCCTCGTTCGCCAATACGCACCTCCCTGGGCAACTTTTTTGCAAAAATTAATAAGGAAAATACCTTTTGGCACCTAATTATGGTAACCAAGAATATAATATTTTGGTTTAATAATACAAAACCTATATTTTCTTAAGTGAAAAAAGTAAATATAAATTGGTTTGACTGTAAAATAATTATATTTTTAGTTTTCTTTTAAAAAAGCCATTGTCTTTAACAAAAATATTATTAAATCAAAAAAAAATTTATTACAAACTAAAATTATGTTTTAAGTAGAGAATAAAAATATTACTTTGTCTTGGCTAAAGAAATTTAAATTTTCCTGTAAGAATAGGTTTTCTTATATATCTCTTATCATAATATTCTTAATTTTAGACAAATTGTGTCTTATTTTTTACAAAAATATATACTTGTTTGAAGAATACATGGTAAGAATAATATTATTTAATATGAAAATAATGTAATTTCTTGAAGCAAGAATATTGTTTGTCCTCAAGAAAATTTGTTTTAAGTTAAAAATAAATTTTCAAGAAAATCCATATTCTATTTGCAAGAATTTAATTTTTGTGTGCAGTTGTTTAGTTTTTTTACAGTTTATTAAACATAAATTAAGACATATTATTACGTGTAAGGGAATAAGACCTATTTTCCCCAAAAATAGAGGCCAAAAATGGATTTGTGTTACTCTGACAACTTTCTTATTTTATATGCTGTTATGAAATGTTTTAGAGAAAATTCAGAAAAATAAATATAAATAAAGTTTATACAAACATCGGTCCGCCAATTCATAGTTTTTAAGTTACAGAGTGTAAGCGTAGTCAAACAGACTCATATTACTGCAATTTTATTAAATACAAAACTTTTTGCACCGCACCCCCGTACATTTCACCTGCGAGACGCACGGCTGCGGGCACGTTGCGGTTATGTGTGGCCAGACCTTTATTCAAAGAAAAAGTAACTTTTTATAATTTGGGTGAAGACTTGGACCACTGATCTGGATGGATTGTCAATGATATCACCCGCGCGAAACAAAAGTTACGTTTCATGGGCGAAAAAACGGGTTTGTGCGTTCCGTACCAGTCATATTCCGTCGTCACCGAATGTTTACTCGCGGGCGCCGAATGGTCTATGGGCATTATCGGGCATAATTTATCAATGCGTTGTCTAGGTTTTCCGTTCGGGGTACGAAGACCACGATGAGGAACAGTGATTCAGATTCGTATTTGGCCATGGGTTTTAAAACACGCATGATCGTACACGCAAATATTCGTTTATTTACCAAGATCGTAAACATCCGAAATATGCTCTAGCCACTGCGGATCTAAATGTGGTTTATCTATATGTGCCAGACTCTCTAAGCTCGTCCATTAACCCTACAATCTCGCCATAAAAAGTGCCACTTTCTCTTCTAATAAAGCATTTTTTTGCAAGTTTATTTCAGATTTTTGAATGAAATAAATATACCGGGTGTTGCTCTGTCGAGCGCATAGGGAATCCCATGTAAGTTTTGAAGTAGTCAACTATTGGCTCCCCTAATTATTTTAGAAAAAATGCTATTAGGATTTATTGAAGAGCAAAGTAAGTTCCACCCAAAATGAAAATTTGAGCATTTTTCAACCAACCAGTAAAGAGTAAACTGCTTAATACTTCTGCAACATAGTATCTCATTATGCACCCTGTACTCTAGAAATCAACAATAAAAACACCAGGTCGATTTACCAGTGACAATTTAGATCATTAATTTATAATGTTCTTGCCAAAACTGAACAAATTTCAGGAATTTCCAAAAGAATCCTCGCATTTCATTTTAGTTTACAGCTAATTCCAACACATGCACTCACAGTTACGCAAGACAATAAAACAAATTTTTCTACATTTAGAAATCAATTTATGACGAAAATATCAGGATTTAATCAAATGCTCAAATATTCCTCCATTAACTGCCAAACAATAACCCAAACGATTATAAAATCATTTCTTACGTTGGCTAGTTGGTACTTCGATATTCTGGCACATTCAGCGGAAACAGCATTCCTTAGCTGGACTAAATTTTCATATTTTTATTGGTAGCTTAGTTTTAAATGTCCCCATGAAAAAAATCGTTTGGCGAAAGATCACGTCGATTTTCTTCACATTTGCAATTATTGATTACTGTGCCTGTAGTTTCAAATTTTTTATAGTCCCTTCTATTGTCGATTTACTTGGTATTGGCCTATTGGGAAAATAGGCTGCAAACATGTCCGCTACTCTTCGATAACTATTTCCCCTGGTAAAACCATTTTATAATAGTGATTTTTTCTTAACTTAAGTAGTTCATTATTTAAGAATGATGTGACATTGATCTGATAACTTGAGAGTAGGAGGTAAAATAATTTTTCTAGTATTTTATTATAAACTTCTAATAATACAAGGCGGGTAAGAAGATAGGAAATTCGTAACTTATTTTAGCATTTATATCTTAGCTAGCGGACTGAGAAGAGCTGAAATTTGTACACTGGGTACAACTTTTCGTGCTCTTTAAAAAATCTCAATTATATTTTCTTCTAAAATAATTAGGGAAGCCAATATTGGACCACTTCAAAATTTACATGGGATTCCCTATGTCCCGCTCGACGGAGCAACACCCGGTATAAAAAACTTTAATTAAAAGGCTCCGTTTGTAAATTTTGCTGTATATCATGGCGAAACTATTTCTGTCTTACTCTTAAGTCTTGAGCAATTAAATCCCTTGAAATAACAGCAGACTCACTGTAAATCATATAAACGTCAGTTGTACTAACATTTTAAAGGTCCCGATAGAAGTTAAAATTCGTTTAAAACTTACTTAATTAATTTTTCCTGTGTGGTGTGTAATTGCGTGTTGCAAAATTTATATCTACATAAATAACAAATCTTTGAAATATTCTGTTTTTTGACATATGTCCATAATTTATTAAAACCTAAGAAACCACATATGTCTCATGCAAAAATATTAAGATTTAGCCAAACGTGAATCTACAACTGTTCTTTGAATGACAAGTTTTTGAAGGACAGTTTTTCGGAGGACAGTTTTCCAAAATGACAGTTATTCGAACAGACAGTTGTTCGAACGGGCAGTTTTTCGAACAGCCAATTGTTTAAACAGGCCGTTTTTCAAAGCTAAGTATATGAAAAATGGCAAAGTGTAGGTAATTTAAACAAAAAACAACTTATCTATATACAGTGTGTCTCAGGATTGGTGTCACAAGAGGATAAATGAAACAAAAAATTTATGAATTTTAAACTGATAACTAACCAGAACTAACCAAACATACCTATATTTAAATGTTGATAATAAGGAAGATAAAGGGTGACAGTCATTGATTATCCTTTACAACATAATACGTTAATGTTGACAGTAAAAAAAATGTAATAAAACACTTGGCCATGAGGTAACAAACAAAGTCAAAGTGTGGCCTTTCTAGTTAAACTGTATAGAGATGCATCAGTGTGTCACTAACTTTGACTAAATTAATACTGGGGTCCTCAAGTCTTATTAGTGGCACTAACTATATTTCTCTTCTCCCTACCATGTCTTATACGTGTTTTTATGGGGGACAAATCAGGAGAACGTGGAGGTCAAACAATAAGCTTTACTTTATGAGGCTCCAGATAAGCAATAGCTACATTGCTTTAAAGTATCTTTAAGGTACGTATTTACCAAAGCAACAATAAGAAACTTTTTGTTACTAAATGTTGCTTTGTGTTTCGAAATTGCGAAACAAATATTAACTGGTTTCAAGTTTTTGTCTCCACTAAAGCAACTGAAATCAGGAGCAGTTTTAATTTTCAGCATCTGCACTTCGCGAAACTTTGATAATTGAATGTCTCCACCGCAGCAACAACTAAATAGTTTAGCTTGTTTAGATTTTTTCTTTGATCTTACCAACTTAAAATGAAAACACGAAACACACAGAAACATTTTTATTTTGATGCTACAACAATAACCAACCTATTTGGAAAATTATGAAATTTTTTGGAAGTATGCAAAATTTACAAAAAAAGTTTCTCATGGTTTCTTTGGTGGATGCGTACACGTACCTTTATGTTATGATACGGGAATATTTCTCAAAGATAATAGCATTGAAAACACATTGTCAGTAAGTTCGTCCCGGGGCATGATACGTCAAGTCAATTTGCCAGGTTGAATAATTGTCTTGTCCGGTGCGACCTAATCCTTTAGGCTGATAAACGATATACTTAATAGAGGCAATGTTGCCACATCCTCTACATTTTTGGTTCAATATAGTCTTAGACGTTAGGATTAATGATTGACCTAAATATTGTCTTTTTTGCCTATATTTTCTGAAAAATAAAAGAAAAACATTTAAGCTTTTAAATTCCAAAAAATAAAACTTTCTTTGCCAAAGGGCTTCTCTAGTCCAATGCATCCAAAACACAATCATGTTCCTTGTCGCAAAAAAAATCATCAAACATTTACCCTTTGCTTATAAGTGGCCAGGTTTTGCAGAGCGGGGGCACATTGAACCTTGTGGGCGTCATATTTGAGAATAACCGTTACTGGCATAAACACA
>JACEGR010011705.1:0-13994 GCA_014170235.1 Listronotus bonariensis | reverse complement strand
AAAACTATTTTAAGCATTTTAAATATTTCTGATGTTCATTTGTTTCTCCCATAACACTGCATATGCACACTGCTGTTGTTTGGACATTTTCAAACGCCATTTTCTTCAACACCATAGTCTCACGGAAGGACTTTACAATAAGACAAGTGAACCAAAAATTTAAATGTTTAAGAATGTCGTATATGGCAGCTGCTTTTCTTCTTAAAAAAACAAGATTTACTTTGAGAACTTTGTTTTGTTTTGTACAGCGGCTCCAAAAACTACATACATGTAAAATGGACCAAAACAAAATTGCCTTTATTTTTAATAATTCAGCAAAATGTTTAAAAAAGTTTTTAAAATTAAATAAGGATCCCATATCTAAAATTTCACATAAAATAAACCAATTTTTTTTGGTGTCATACTTTTTAAATCATGTTTTACACCTTTCTTACGCAATTAACCTAGTTATAATACAACACAATAATTAAAGTCAAAGTTTGTCAAATATATATAAATAAAAAATATAAAACCAGGTAAATTGGGTAAAATATGTGTAAAATATGATAAAAACAATATAATACAAAAAAATCCATTTTATGTAATAAAAAACCTTTTTTATTTGACATTTTGCTAAATTAGTAAAAATAAAGGACGTTTTGTCTTGATTCATTTTAACATTTTTGTAGTTTTTGGAGCCCCGGTACAAAAAAGCATATGTTTAAACATGAATATTGTTTTTTAAGAACAAAAGCCGTTGCCAGACACGACTTTTTAAAAAATTAAATTTTTGGTCCATGTGTCCTATTGTAAAGTCCATCCAAACTTTATATGAACATACTTATTATGTCCTAAACGTCTTAGTTTTTGAACTGCAGGATGTTAAAAAAGTATATTATAACTCTTATGCCAATTCAGATATTTTTAAAAATTTTAAAGACGTCTGTTATGCATAAAAGACATTTTTGGCATACAAAAAAAATTTCACCAGTGTTGTTCATGAGGCGTTCAAGGTAAATATTTAGGAATAGGAATAAAATGGTACGTCACTGCATTTTTCTAAAATAAAAATAGTTTTTTTTAATTTCCATTTAGTTTTAAAACAGATTTCCTTTTGTAATTTTTCTTTTAATTTAATAAACGGGTTTTTCTTAAATAAATATAAAAACCTTTTTTCGGTACAATTAAGTCACTAATTAAGTTATAAATAGAAAAGTTTTTTTTTACTGAAGAATTAGATATAACCGATACAAAATGACCATGTCGAAAAATTGTTTTTATTTATAAACAAATCAAAATATTAAAAATATATGCAGGGTGTTTCTAAACAAATAGAAAAAACTTTGAAAGGTGATTTTTCATCAAAAAATAAGAAAAAAACCTAATATGAACATATATCCTAAAAGTCTTAGTTTTAAACCTATGGAGTGTTAATTTTTTAATATTGTTTTTTTAATAACTTTTATACTCATTCATATATTTTTAAAAAGTTTCGGAGACGCACCCTTTGCACCAGAAGACATTCTTTGGCATACAAGAAAAAAAATTGTGCCGGTGTCGTCCATGAGGGGTGAAAGGTAAATATTTTATAAGAAAAAAATAGTACACCACTACACCAAATAATATTTTTAAATCCCCATTTATTTTAGAACAAATTTGATTTCTTGTCTTTTTTTGAGTGATGTACGGTTTTCACGTAAATCAATAAAAATCATTTTTGGCATGATCAGTTTGTATTCCTAATATAAAATTCTACATTAAAAATTAATCTTCGTTATTTATTCTTTAATTTGATAGGAATTTGACCATGCCGAGAAATGGTTTTATTTATTTACGCAAAAACCGTACATTAAATTGGAAAAAATCAAAAGATCAAATTTGTTTTAAAATAAATGTAAATTAAAAAATTATTAAGAAAAATGCAGTGGCGTACCATTTTTTATTAAAAGATAATTACCTTAAACCTCGCATGGACGGCACTGGAACACATTTTTTTTCTTGTTTGCCAAAAAACTAAGATGTTTAGGAAATATGTTCATATTAAGTATTTTTCTTATTTTTTGGTAAAAAATCACCTCCCATAATGTTTTGCATTTGTTTAGAAACACCTTATATATATTTTAGAAAAACTCAGTGGCGTACCACTTTGTTTTTAAAAAGATTTACCTTAAACCCTATAATCTGACATACATATATGATATAAATATATTTTTATCTATCTATATCCAACAATCTATCTTCTATGCATAGCAAGACGTCTCCATAAATGTATATAAATATATATATATATATGGTATATAGTATATATATGAAATATTTATATTTATTCCCTTCTGTGGTTTAAAAAGACGTTAGGGACATTCATTCATATGATTTTTTTCTTATCGTTAATGTAAAATAACTCCTTAAACTTTGTCAGGTAAGTTACTGGTGTTTTAAAAATCTTAACGAGACAGAATATTTTGCATTTGTTTTGAAGCCTACTCCATTTGCAAATATAATTGCTATAAAATCTGCAGTGTTATTTAGGTATTAATATAAGCTTAAATTATTTGTCAAGATGTATTTATTGATTTTTAGGTTACTTAATTGGCAGAGTAAATTGCCAAAAAAGTTTATAATACTTTAAAAAATAAACATTTTCTTCGTATGCGTTAAGCTTTTGGCGGTTACTATATAAATAAATAAAAAATTGTGAAAGGCTGGGTAATTTTAATTCAAAAAATAAATCAAAATAAACAGCTTGCTGTAAAACACTTAAAATCGCATTTCTGGCGTTTTATATAAATAATTTTCTTCAACTTTACTAGCCTATTTTCGCAAATAGAAAGCTTTTATTTCGCAAAGCTGACATTTCAAGGACCGGCAAAGAGCAAACATATAAAGCTGTAAATGAAAAGACTGGTAATGAAAATAAATTAAATTAGTTATAAGCGGATTAGGATGCACTGAAAGCAATTTTTATTGGACTGAGAATAAAAATTTAACTTTTTTTTTTGAACAGAAAAAGTAATAATTTGCTCTTTGCATTTTTAAAATTGCTAATTCAGTATATTATGAATGATTTACTATTTATCGTAATCAACAAAAAACATTAAAAATTGCAACAAATGCATAACATAAACATATAGCTTAAAAAATAAACGTTTTTATAAAATTTGTGTATGTACAGGGTATTCAATTTAAGAGGAAAAATTGATTATTTTTTTTTACTTCTCCCATATTTTTATTAAAATTCAAGATTCAATAATATTTATTTAAATATATCTGTACACAATAAATGTAATACAGGGGATTACCCAATCATTCAAAGTCATTAAAATTTTTACCTATTTGTGGGATTTTACTACTAGTTTTTTAAATGAATACTTTGTTAGCTAAAAAAACTACAGATACTAACGCTATGTTACAGATTTGAAGCAAATGCAAGGAAAGCAAAAAAAAATAGATAAATTGATAATTTTAAAAAAATAAAAAAATGACTTAGAAGTATCATTAAGATATTTAATTTAATAAACCAAAAATGTGACCTTTTAGGCGTTAATAACACAAAAACAGGAAAAGATAAACATGTAGTACCCTTCATAACACACTTAAAATTGACCATAGAATTCAAAAAATATAAACATAAATAATTTAAAAAAATACAACACCTGGTGTCAGATGATTGAGAGTCAATCATCTGACACCAGTTAAATAGCATTGAAAATGCCAAGTGTGATCTTGGCGAAACGTCTGCAAAACTCCGCAAGGAATACAAACGACCAACGAATATACTCCCGGAATGATCACTCTACATATATATATATATATATATATATATATATATATATATATATATATATATATATATATATATATATATATATATATATATATATATATATATATATATATATATATATATATATATATATATATATATATATATGTATATATAAAATATTTTTAAGAATGAAGACATTACAATTTGTCATAAAGCACATAACCTTCTAAACACAAATTGTTCAAAATTAAAATCACAAATTCCAAAAGAAAAAAAGCAATGTCGTATACGAAATACCTTGTAACGATTGTAATGCTGTTTATATTGGGCAAACAAGTCAATACATCAAAAATCGAATTAACGGACACAAATATGACAAAAAAAAATAAAACAGCGCTAACAAACCATGCCACTGAAACCAATCATACTTTTAATTTTAATAAAGTAAAAATCTTAAAAACAGAAAACCATTCAAAGAAAAGAGAATTCTATGAAATGATAGAAATACAGCAGAAAAACAACGCCATAAACTCAAAGTCTGATACAAGATTTTTGAGCAGGGTATATAATGATCTTTTAAAATAGTTTCTTTCCTGTTTATAAACTTCCTTATTATTCCTTATTATTAAAAAAAAATTATTTTAATACATTGTAAGTTTTTTAAGTTTACCAAAAAACAAAAAAAAAACAAACAAAAATCAAAATTTGTTAAATATTATTAAGTATATCGGAAAAGGTAAAAATATGCAATACCTATATCGATGTAGTATCAGTGTATGTATACCACCATTGATAAAAGGATGGTGTTTGTTTTTCGTTTTTACATTTTACTGTGCGATTTATTTGATATTGTTTTAATGTAACTTGACGTGTAACAATTGTTTTGTACTATGTTTTAAGGTAAGCGAATTTTCTTGTTGTATTGTACCACCTAATTTTAGAATATTTATTTGCAGTGTTTTGACCATTTTATTTTGATAAAGGCTTGGGATGCCAGCCGAATCGTCAATAGAAGTTGCATTTATGCAAAAATTTTATACATAGTTTTATTAAAAGGACTACATACCCCAAGAAATCTACAGAAAAAAAAAATATATATATATATATATTTTTAATTGGTTTTTATTACTTTTTTAATCCTAAAGATATTAAATCAAGCATCCAAGTGTGGCGATCAACTTGGTATAACCAAAATTAAGGAAATTTCTAGGTAGGTAAAGGACACAATAGTCAACGGCTATTGGTTTCTTCCTTACTAATAAGTGCTGTCTCTTTTACCGATACTTGCTTACTTACTTTCACTCACATGGATTATCAAAAGTCACTCCTTCATTATGTTGTTTTTTTAATACTTTCTATATCTTCAATTATTAAATATCAGTTTTTAAAAATAATCGTAAGAAAAGTATGATAGTTATTAAATAAAATGCTCACTCTAACTACGGTCGGGTTAGTTTTTCACTACCGCTTGGTAAAATTTTTCTCATTCATTTGTTCGTGGTAGTCACCAGATCATTGTCCCGCTTTAAATACTAGCCCAGCGTTTTGCACAAAACCTAAAATAATAATGTTTTATATTTAGTAAATATAATTTTTTTATAAGCTAGATGTCTCGAAATGTATTTCTCAGTACTATCAGATAGTTTTTCAAAAGTGGTGCAAACCGTTTTCAGCGATCTTATGTGTGGTTTACATAGTAGAATCTGTCAAAGTGTCAAAATTGTCCATTTTCAATATTTTGAAAACAGTAAATGATAAGGATAGGACATTATGTATGAAACATCAAGGATTTCTCCTTAAATCCAGAAATGTCTTATATAGGGTGTTCCATTTTGAATAATTAGGTTGGATCTCAACAGTAATTTTTTGAGGTGCGTCTGTATTTAGAAAATATGATGTTTCTGAAATGCTAGGGCGTATCCAGCAAAACAGTGTTAAAAACGAATGTCTATATTTTAAATATTTTAAAAAATATTACCTGTAGAACTAACATTTTCATTACTTTGAAAACTTTTGCACTTTGCCAACAAGATTTAACATCTATCCATGTTTCATCAATATGAATCACATTATATTTGCGAATAGCATGAATATATTTGTATCTCCAGTGTAATATATTGGGTCTTTCTACTAAAAGTTTACGTTTACTTTGGCATTGTAGCCAATAAAATTTATTTGCCTTTAGTAAACGTCCCAACGGTCCACGGAACAATGGAAAGTTATTGTTACTCTTTAACTCCTGCAGTAATTTTTAGGGTAGGGACTACCTTTAGGGTCAAATAAAACTTTTGTATAGTTTGCCTAATTATGCTAAAGTCGAATCCATCGGTATTATCGACCACAGAAACACGAGGCCTCTTTTTACCAGGAGATGATAATAAGTGATCCGGCTTACAAGTATTGTTTGTTTACCAAATTCATAAAAGTTCTAAAATATTACTCAAAATGTACTAAATTCAAGAACTAAACAAATAATATTTCTCTTCGCCTTTGGAACAGATACTGTTTGCACCACAAATCATCGCATTCGTCACGCGGCTTGAATTGACCAATCGCTTATCAGGTATCCGCGGCGTCCATCTTTGCGCATACCTTATACCTGCCTATGCTTCACCTTCGTTTTTCGTTATTGCCAAATATGCGTGGATAATCTGGCATTTAAAAATTTTTCCTTTATTTTAACAAGGTAAAACTAATTAGAAAAACGTTGGTTGCATTTCAGAAATATATTAATAAAATATAAGGTTTTTTAAAAGTAATATTTAGTTATTTTAAATGACTAAGAGAGATTTTTTGTTTTGTGTGACATATAGGAAAGAACAGTTAAAGGAAAATTTAAAAAAGTTGTTTGATAACGTCGCTACTGCCTCACATGTTTCATCCGCATTCTTTTCGTGGCTTCAGATTCGTGTTCCGATCTATATGTTTTAGAAACATGAAGAAATACTTCAGGAGACATATCTCTAATACAGTGACGGGTAAGATAGACCATTCTGTTTGCCATCTTTACTACAGTGGTTATATGATTCTTTTACTTTAAGTTATGGGACACACACACTTCCAGATCCACCTGCTCAGTCACCCTTCTCAGTTCTGTGTTGCCAATCTGATAACCCCGTATTGGGTTGTTGTACCCAATATGAAGCACCGAGCACTTGGCCACGTTAAGCTTATCTTATTTATAATTAAATAAATTGGAGAATTAAACGGATTTCTGTGGCTGTGTGGCTTATCGTGTTTTTACAATAAACCTTTCAATTATTTAACTAATTAGCAGTTAAATCGTTTATTGCAGAAACCAGCTAACATTTTTGACAAAAATTAGATTTTTAATTGTAAACTCTAGTTTTTATGTAAAAATTAGTCATTTATCATAAGCTCATGTGTATTACATTTTATAAGAACATTTGTGTTTAGTGCAGAAGCCTGTTAAGTGACGGTTCATAATGTGTTTTAAAGTAAATTTTATGGTCGATCTATGGTAACCCTGTATGTTTACTTCGCCAAATACATCTTGTTGTAATAAGCATGCCAAAATAATCCTGGAAGTTAGCAAAACAGACCTTTTACAGACCAGAGAAACAGGGTGCTAAAGTTTTTAAAAATATACTGTTTTAACAAATAGGTATTAGGATATCGGTCAGCAAAGCAATAACAAAAAACGTATGTGACTAATGTCAATCAGAAATGTTTACATGCAGGTATTCACGTTTGAATGTCTTTTTTCCTCACATTGTCCATGCGTTATGTTATTTAGCTGATTCTGTATATTATTTTGCCATTGTGTACCTTAAATGGTAAGACATAACATAGGTTTATTTAAACTGTTCTTCTTAAAATAACCTTAGAATGTTCAATCTTTCAAATAAGCACCTAATTTAAAAACACCCCGTATTGCTTAGCCTGGCCAAAGAAAAAATTATTTTTTAAATGCTCAAAAACTTTTAAAAAACGGCTGCTTAAATTAACTTTTTCAAAAATACCTTCTTATGTATAAAAACAAGTAACATTTGTTTTAAAAAGTTATTAGGTACTACCTATTTTATTTATTTTCTTCGCCATAACCTTTATTAATTTAAAAATTTGAGGTTTAATGAAAATTTCATTAATAAAGAGCACTTGGCAGGTTTCTGCCATAAACAATTCAAAGGAACTAACCACAAAACACAAATTTCTACACAATCGCCATTTTCGTCTGTAACAAATTTGAGTCCGGCCCAGTATGTCGGAGAGCATAACCATGGCAAAAAATAGCATCATTTTACTGTAGTTTCGCTCGAACAGTCTCCTTTCTCCTTTTCACTAGAGTTAGTAGATAAAGACAGACACAGACCGTTCGCTCTTGGCTCAATAAACAAACAGATGTGACGTCAGGTGTCCTTGACGAAGAAGTGTATTAGTCCAGTCTTATATGGGTAAAATGTGATATCGGCTAATATTAATTTTTGTTGTATATTATATTTTTAATTATTTTAAATTGTGTTAACAATACTTGCATTAATGTATGAAAAAATCTTTAAAATATTTTTTCCGATGTAGGTACTTGTTTTTTACCTACCGCGACCATGTCGCGTATGACGTTGCCAATTATGTAAGGGATTTTGTTTGTCTGTTTTTATTTGGATAATGGTATTTATTAAGCAAGAAAATATTTTTTTAAAAACAGTTAGTTAATAAATATGTATTGATTTATTTTACGTCATTAAGCATAATATAATAAATAATAAAATTCAGGTGCAAAATTAATTTATTTAAATGAAGATAAGTTTAAGATTTTTTCTCCGAAACAGCTTTAAATAATGCAAGGAGTCACTTTTTAAAATTACGAATATTATTTTTCTAACACCCTGTATACTTAACATTTTTACGTTATATTATTATTTTATAGCGGTTATCCCAATATCCTTATTAAACCTCTTTTTACAACTGACATAGGTTCTTACACCAAATAACTTACAAGTTAGCCAATTTCATTCGTAATTGGAGAAATAAAGTTATTAAACGGTTACCCTCAACCCCTATTACCCTACCCTAATTTCCTGAAGGTAATATTGTTTACAATTCATAGATCAATAAGTTTTATAAGTATAAATTTTAAAGTTAGTACCCAATATCGTTTGAGGTCTGTGACGCCAATATTAAACGTATGAAAATTTATGTTCTTTTTCAAAATGTGTCTTTAGTAGTTTTGAACAGAACCTTGCCTTTTATGTTTGATTTTGTAAGCTATGCAAATTTTTAAATATAATAAAAAAAGGCTTTGACGATTCTTATTAAATTTTTAAAAAATATTGCTTTTAAAGCACACGTGGATCATACTTTAGGATGTTTCGAGTTTATATAAAGGTATTAACAATTTGTGTATTATATTTTCTTAAATTAAATTTTATTTTTGTTTCAATATGCTTTTGTGTATGTGTGTGTATACAGGGTTATTTTTAAGTTGGTATTTTTCTTTGAACAATTTATGAAATGCAATAAAAAGAAAAATTTAAATACAATTATGTCCGAAAATGCTTTCTTTCCTAGATACAGGGTGTTAAAGTTTTAAGATTTTTTTTTCTTTTTGTCATAAGTTTTCTACTACTTCAAATATTTCCACAAAATTTGGTACCCTTTTTTTGACCATTTTATTACATTTCCTTATATTTTTTGCTGTATAAGTTTTCGCACCTAATTTAATTTAAGACGTTTTTATTTTCTTGCATTTTACACAGTGTTAAAAAGAAAATATAAACCTAGAAATAACCCTGTATATACGAAATTATTTAAAAACTCTTCTAGTGTCTTTAGGTATATTCAGCCATCTTTACGTAAGAATAACGTAATTATAATTTAAAAAAGTAAAGTCATTGATCAATTGCCTTTATAACAATGAGATATATTTTTATAAAGTTGTTTTTGCTTGGATGAAATGAAAACAACATAATAAGTTTCTATATGTTTTTTCTAATCATATTCAAAAATAATGTTATTGTTAAAATTTACTAACTTTTAGAGACGTCTTTTACAGGCACATATATGTCTATCAGGCGCGGCGGGTGGCCTTTTTTCTCAGATGGGTCAAATTTTGTAAGCAACTAATTATGCCTCCCTATACAACGTGTTAAATTTTTTATTCAAGTAACATTAACTATTTTTATGGACATACTCTAACAATAATATGTATCTAAGTCTACCGAAAAAAATTTGTATACAAATATCCATTGCAAAAACAATTAAATATTAAAAAAAAAAACACTTTTCTACAACCGCTAAAAACAGTGATGATTTTTAATCATTTTCCCATCGATCTTAGCAATTTATAAAACATTTAATTCTAACTTCAGTTTAGAAATATTTATATCATAATTATTTTTACCGGTTTAAAGTACCTGTTTTTTTTTTTTTATCTGTCTTAGCTGGTCTGATTGAGTACTACCTAATCAAAACTATCCGTTTTGTTCCGTGGTTTTAATTCCAGAGTGGGTTTCGAATTTTCGAACGCCTTTTTATTAATTTCTTATCGTTTTCCAATGTTTCAAAGCACCACCCACTATATTTACATTGTAATACCCATTTTTACACTGCACAGTTGAAGCCATTGTTAGTTTACATATTACACGTTAATAATAACCTAACCAAGTTTATTCAGTTATTACATTTTACAATAAGACCTGCGCCGTCCCGAAAACTCATGATCGCCAAAGCGAAAAATAATATGATGCAGGCGATGTAGGCAACCGCATAAACAACGTATTTGTATCAAGAGTTGCCTCTAGGCAATGACCCAAAAACGAATATAAGTCTTTTTCTAAATTGCGAGTATATGCTTTTCTTTCTGGCTTTTATGCATTTTAATCAAGCCAAATTATGACCTAGTAAATTTTCTGTTATTCTCGCAAAGGGAGTTTTTGCATAATGATTGGAATATTTGTTATAATGTTTAAATTTTATTCTGAATTAGGAGGATCATTGATCAAATGACCTTATGGACGAGCCACTCCTGATGTCCATAAAGAAGGTCTTTAAAAAGAAAAAATAAGATCTTGTCATATAATTTTTACGGGTTCAATTGAAATCATACCCTAAATTCAATAAATTTTAGTTAGGCAAAAAATAATACTTACATTGTTAAGCTTCAACTTAGTCTTCATTTTCTCCGGCTTGTAGTGGCCGCTAAGCTGATATAGCACAGCCCGCGATCTTCTTCTTCCGTAGTTGGCAGGTGGCGCTTCGGGATCGTCCAAATCGCCATTGATCTTGTCTGCAAGCAGGCAAGAGTCAGCCGATCCTCTAAAACGTGCGCCCAAAACGGCGGCTGCGGATACCAAAGAGTAACGAAAAACTATAAGGCAGTGTGGAAATGTTCTTATACTAAGTTTTAAAGGAAATGGGGAAAATATACAGGGTGTACGGAAAGGTCATCTCATAAAAAATAGGTATAAAAGAGTGACCCAAAACAATGTAAGTACTTCCGTAAATACTAAAGTTCTATCGCTCTTCGTTAGCACCTTTTCACACTAAGCCGGTTTCGACGGACAAAGGGATAAAAAATTATACGAAGCCTTTGAATTTGCCGACTTTTCGTGTTCTCTACGTATAAAAGGTCTCATAAGACTCCATACACTTCGATAGCGTTGGTCCGTCGCCCGTATTTTTGTCTTCCGCTAATATGAAATGGCAGTTAGGGACTTATTGACCTTTAAAGTTGGACTCAATTTTTTTATAACGTTAGAACGGTTGACACAGTATCAGTGATATTTGAGCAACTAAATTAACTCATACCAATACTTCTCCCTATATAGGGTGTCGATTGATTTCTCAAAAGAAAGTTTTAATTTTTTAAAGATTTGGTACCACTATAAAGTTAGTGGGGGACATACGTCTAAAATATATTCACAGTTCTAGCAGTTTCGGTTTTTCATCCTATTATTTTAAATGGAACATCTTATATATTACACAGGCACACAAAAAAAAGTCTTGTATCTGAAACCAGAACTACCTACATGTAAGTTTTTGATGTCCTAAAACCGAATCTGAAGTCAGAATTTACCCATCACCCTTAGATTTTGCCCCAGCTACCGGAGCTACCCTCTAACCCGCCCCAGAGAGCGAATATTTCACTTTGTACAAAAGTAAAAAACAGAAGTATCCAAGTTACGTTTTTTAATGTCCCTAAAACCGAATTTAGAAGTCAGAATTTACCCATCACCCTTAGAGTTTGCCCCAGCTACCCTCTAACTCCACCCCAGAGGGTGCATATTTCACTTTGTGCAAAAGTTAAAAATAAAAGTATCCAAGTTACGTTTTTTATGTCCTAAAACCGAATCTGAAGTCAGAATTTACCCATCACCCTTAGATTTTGCCCCAGCTACCCCAGCTACACTCTAACCCACCCCAGAGGGTGCATATTTCACTTTGTGCAAAAGTTAAAAATAAAAGTATCCAACTTACGTTTTTAAGTCCTAAAACCGAATCTGAAGTCAGAATTTACCCATCACCCTTAGATTTTTCCCAGCTACCCCAGCTACCTAGCTCGCCCCAGAGGGCGAATATTTCACTTTGTGCAAAAGTTAAAAACAAAAGTATCCAAGTTACGTTTTCGATGTCCTAAAAACGAATTTGAAGTCAGAATTTACCCATCACTCTTAGGTTTTGCTCCAGCTACCCCAGCTACCCTCTAAACAATCTCAGAGGGCGAAGATTTTTAGGATATCAAAAACGAAACTTGTATACTTTTATCTTCACCTTTGTGCAAAGTAAAATACTTGCCCTCTGAGGCGGCACGGCATAGAGGGTAGTTGGGGTAGTCGGGGCAAAATCTAAAGGAGATGAGTAAATCCTAGCTTCAGATTCGTTTTTAGAACATAAAAAACGTAATTTGTATACTTTTATTTTTAACTTTTGCACAAAGTGAAATATGCACCTCTGGGGTGGGTTAGAGTGTAGCTGGGGTAGCTGGGGCAAAATCTAAGGGTGATGGGTAAATTCTGACTTCAGATTCGGTTTTAGGACATAAAAACGTAACTTGGATACTTTTATTTTTAACTTTTGCACAAAGTGAAATATGCACCCTCTGGGGTGGGTTAGAGGGTAGCTGGGGTAGCTGGGGCAAAATCTTAGGGTGATAAGTAAATTCTGACTTCAGATTCGGTTTTAGGACATCAAAAAACGTAACTTGGATACTTTTATTTTTAACTTTTGCACAAAGTGAAATATGCACCCTCTGGGGTGGGTTAGAGGGTAGCTGCGGTAGCTGGGGCAAACTCTAAGGGTGATGGGTAAATTCTGACTTCAAATTCGGTTTTAGGACATCAAAAAACGTAACTTGGATACTTCTGTTTTTTACTTTTGTACCAAGTAAAATATTCGCTCTCTGGGGCGGGTTAGAGGGTAGCTGCGGTAGCTGGGGCAAAATCTAAGGATGATGGGTAAATTCTGACTTCAGATTCGGTTTTAGGACATCAAAAACTTACCTGTAGGTAGGTCTGGTTTCAGATACAAGACTTTTTTTAAGTGTGCCTGTGTTATTAATTTTTTAAATTCTACTTTAAACTCATAACTTATGATTTGTACAACGTCCTATACCTAAGTCCAACCGCTTTTGACTAATTTTAAATTGTATGTCAAATATGACGTTTGCAAGCCCTCACATAATCATCTTTTTCTAAACAATAGCCTATAATAGGATTTGGGGTTAGATTTCCCGTAAAGAAAAGACGACTTTACTAAACTGTATTGATATTTTTAAAAATTAATATACAGTGTGTCTACGTAAGTTGGCGTCATATGGAAAACTTTTTATTATTGATTTTACGAAAATAAAATATTCATTATAAAAGTTCTGCATGACCTAAAACCTAAAAAGCAACCATCAGATATAAAATTGTGACAGTCATCTACGAGGTTTGGCCAAAAATGTAAGTTTTGCTTAAGGGGTAAAGTGCCTGTTTTTCCCTAATATTAAAATTTGTTAAAAAGACATGATGTTTAAAATGATTTTTAAAGATGTAATTTTGTTTATTAAGGAAAAAAAAATTCTACGATAATGGTGAAAATTTGTTTGTACGTTAGTAAAATACATTTTATGATAGTAAATGTCATAGGACAGTTTTAATAAACCTTTTTAAATTTAGTACCATTAAAACAAGAAGTACCATTAAAACAAGAAGTACAATGCACTTATGTGCAAACTTAAATTTTCTTGATTTTTGTATATTTTTTTTAATTAAACAAAATTGCATATTTAAAAGTAATTTTTAATTAT
>JACEGR010011704.1:0-13999 GCA_014170235.1 Listronotus bonariensis | reverse complement strand
AAGCTGTGGTGAATTTTTAAATTTTAAACCCCAAGAAATTTATTGGTACATTCTGTATTAATTAAAAATATATGTTTTAATAACTGGCATACATACGTATTTAAAAATATAAGGTTGCCGTTATACAAGGTGTGTTAAAAATTTTGAGGTTATTTTTTTAAATTAAATATGGCCTTGACCTAATTTTCTTAGGAAACCCTATGGCGATATCCTTGTTTAAATACTATATTTAATATAAAACCGTTTTTATCCGATAAACAGATGGATGAACGTCGCCTCCTATACGGATTTCGTACTATTATGTAGTAATTATTAATTATTATTTTATTGATCTATAGAAAATTTCTAATCCAAAGGCATGTTACTGCAAAAAGCATTTCTGTTGTTAGTATTTTATTTATTTAATTTTAAAAGATTTAAAACTGACATATTAAATTATAGTTTCTTAGCTAGTAACACTGATTGCAGAATTGTCGACCTTGAAATAAATATTTTCTTTTATTACCAAAGATTAAAATTGGTACAGGTATATTATTTTCAGAAAAAATAAAAAGCTTAGATGTTACAAGTATTATTACAGTGAACTGAAAAACACACTTTGTTAAAAATTAAAAAACATATCTAGGAATACTAAATTTTCAAATACCGTTCCCTACAATTTTTACAAAAAGTTCAAGGATTACATCAAAAAAAGTCATTGTCATTAGGGATATAATCCCAAAATCCCGTAGCCCGGGATCCCGTCCTTTACAGTATTGAAATCCTCTGGATTAAGATCCCTAAATCCCGGATTTTCGGGATAAATAAATAATTTTCATTTTTCCAAAAAATATTCCATCAAACGAAACGCACTTTGTTCTCCTGTCAATTTATCAAGTTGTGCATGCCTGTAAAAATAAAAAGTCTGCCATTTTTATTTCCCAGCTGATTTTAGTTAGATTTACGCGGTCTAACTTGAAGAAAGTCATGTAAAAGCATCAAGCAAGTTATTCGTATTTTGCATTGAAATATTTTTACTTAAGTATATTTTGGATATTTTACTTTTTTATTTATAATATAGGGAATATTATTGCCTTAGGTATGTTATATTTTATTAGAAATTACAAATGTTTTAATGCGATCAATTAGAGGTTATGAGAGGGTATGTCGATGTTGCAGAAATACAGTTTTGTTTTTATTTTATCAGGACGGCTCAACTGTAAAAATGTCTTTATTAAATGAAAGTTTGTATCAAGTTTATTTTCTATATTATAATTAGTTTGTTTTTTTGTAATTTTAAAGGGAAAAACTTCTTTTTGTTCAGATTTTTTTCTATTCCTAAAAAAGTTAAAAAAATAAAAGTTAATTTTTAAATATTTTTGCATTTTTTCTACTACCCTTAAATCTCGAAAATATCCCGATCTTCGCTGTGCCTAGTCCCGGAATCCAGGGATTGGTAGAAAGGCTCGGGATTTTATTCCCCAATTGTCATACAATATTTAAATATTAATACTAGGTCTAATTGCATATTTTAAGTTATTTAAGTAAATAATTATAAAAATTTAAAGAGTTAGTTTTGGTTGAAAAACATTTAAAAAGAAAACAATGTATACCTTTATTGTTTAAACAATTGCGGTTAACACAATTTCTGACCAAAATACAAGCTGCCATCATGTATCGTTTTAATCATTATTTTATTCTAAAGATAATTCTGTAAAAAGACATTACAATGTTATTTATGTAACAAGTGCATAAAGTGATACTATTTTAGGAATGAAAAGTTTGACAGCACGAGCCGTTAGTGAGTGCTGCAATCCCCTAAGTGGAAAAAAGACACTTTATGTATGTGTTACATACTATATTTTTCTACGACCGTATACAAATTTTCCTAATTACCAGTTACTATACATGTTTTATTCATTTAAACTTATTAATTTAAATTTTTACAGCACAGCCATTATATTGCAACACAAAAATCATAGCTTCCTTATTTTTTAAACGACAACTATCCTCTTTATAACTATGCCGTGTTTAAGGCCTCTTTTTCGTGTTAAGGCATTTTAAAAACATTTGAATACCTATCTTTATCTAACTTTCATATTTATATCGCCATTTCAAACGCGGTTCAAATTACTCCGATGAATACGGTTAACACGAAAAAATGACATTAATTTTAAAAATGGTGTGTTCTTACCGAGCACACTAGAGTGAGCACTCTACTCTAAAAAATTTGTACATGTATTTCGGGATTTACCGGAAATCATAGGAATTTTAACGGATTTCTAGAGACTTCCCGAAATCAGTCAAGGATTTCGAATAAATTCTCGAAATCAAATGGATTTCGAAGGATTTCTTGAAATCAGTAGGGATTTTGGAGGATTTTTTAAAATTAGTGGGAATTTCTGAGGATTTCTCGAAATCATTAACGATTTCTAAGGATTTCCTGAAATAGTCACCAATTCTTCTGTGTTTTAAAGTAACCCTGGAAAATCGTCGCTCTAGAATAATAGTAAGACAACCTTTAAACATACCATTCTGAGATAATCGCGTTTTTAATATTCATTAGGCTCTATATTTTTATTATTATAATAAACTTTATAAGAAGTAGTAAATGTTATAGAATATTAATAAACTATGAGTGTCTTAAAGCCTATTCCCACTTAGGGGTGTTCACCCGTGACGCATGAGTCGGCACCCATCAGCTGATTGTTGGGGTTTTTTCAAGGACACGGGTAAAATCATATCCATGCATATTTCGAATCGAATCACAACTTTTGGTCGTAGCAACCGTTAATTTATGTAGGGAATTTTGTCAAAAAGTCGTCACCCATAGGGGAAAATTAGAACCAGTCCTAATATGGCGGGTGGAAACGCACGAGTTTTAACCCCTTACCCATAACTCGCAAGTAGGCATTCCGATACCTTGGGAAAAGAAGAAGAATCACAGCTGGGCAAATGCCAGGGGCGAATGCCAGAATCTGGCGCTAACTTCAGGTGGCTCTCGCCCAGGCTCCTGGCTCTCGCCCAGGCTCCTGGCTCTTGCCCATGGCTCCTTTACTCGGAATCTTGAGCGACGCCTATTTTAGGGTACTGCGCATGCGCGTTATATTTAGGAATCTTGCGCAACTCATATTTAGGGCGTGGCTAAGGCCTGTCACCTGTCACCTGTCAAATGTTTTAAAATGCCTTAACACGAAAGAGGCCTTAAACACGGCATAGTTATAAGAGGATAGTTGTCGTTTAAAAAATAAAGTTAATTCAGTGATATACTTACGGTCTTATTATATTTAGGTTTCTTTAACACATTTATTTGTTTATACATGATAAAGGATACCTATATGTTTTGACCAAAACAAGTTCATCAATAGTCTACTTCTAAATATTTTTGTTTTAGCTTGTAAAAGTCGATGAGTAACACCCTGGTAATATCGAGAAAAATTTAGAACATAAATTTAAGTATTTATTTTTTCTTTAGGTTTATTAATAGTCATTTTAGGTAGGAGTAAATCATTACTAAGCAAGAAGTTATAATCAGAGTTATTTAATAATTTTATAAATCTTTGTCTAAAATTTTCCTAAAGTTTAGAAAAAATTAGATGGTGTGGGTTCACAAGTGTTATTCAAAATGAGGTTAATGCTTTTCCGTTTCGTGCTATGGTTAAACATTCCGGGATTTCGCAATTATGAAATTTTTGGTGAGGGATGATAATTTCGCCATTTTTAATAGAGGTTTTTACTTGTATTATTTGCTCGCATCGTGGAGCGATGGTAATGCAATTTAATTCAGTTTGAGTTTTATGAAAAGATAATTTTATTTTGGTATACGGGGTGACTAAATACCCTTGGTTAAAATTTAGATTAGCTTTCAAAATTTTTAAATTATCTAGACCAATTAATCCATCAAAAACGTTATGAAACTTAAACAGGAAAAATTTTAAATTCGTTTTTCAGGCAAATTAAAAATTTTGGATGCTGGAATCATAGCACTATACTGATGCGCCGACTTTTGAAAAACTGTAGATACAATAAATGGGTCATTTTTAACACAATTTGGAAAATATTTAAATGCTAAATTTGGGTTAATAAAAGATTTCGTAGAACCTGAGTCAATTAAAAATTTAAGGTTATGTTCGGGAAAAGTAATAAAGGAAAGTTCACTCGCATTGATGTTATTTAAGCATATTAATTGATTTGTCATATTTCCGGATTTTCCTGCGGAACATCCTGAAAATTTTCATACCGAGTATCGTTTTCAGTCTGCGACTCTGTATTATAATATTCATCCGTTTCACTATGTGAATAACCTTGCAGGTCGGATGAATTATCTTCGTAGTACGGAGAATAAACGTAGGATAGGTCATGGTCTTCACCACTTTGGGTAGTACCAAGAAAAAAGACGCTTCTGGCAAGCAGAAGTGGAGAGTAGTTTTGGACTTTAGGGCACTGAACCTTAAGAGTTTGGACGATAAGTACCCATTACCAAACATAACTGACCTTCTTGACAAGTTAGGAAAGTGTCAGTATTTTACAACACTTGATTTGCCCAGCGGGTTTCATCAAATAGAAATGAACGAAGCCGATATTCCTAAAATTGCGTTTAGTACCGAAAACGGACATTACGAATTTCTGCGTATGCCATTTGGGCTCAAAAACGCCCCCGCAACTTTTCAACGCGTCATGGATAACATCCTACGCGGCATTACTAACGAAAAATGCGCAGTATACCTCGACGACATAATTGTTTTTTCAAGTTCTCTTCAAGAACACATTTTAAAGTTAACAGAAGTTTTTACGCGTTTAAGAGAATCAAATTTCAAAATTCAATTAGACAAATCGGAATTTCTCAGAAAGGAAGTAGCTTATTTAGGACACGTTGTTACTCCCGAAGGTGTTAAACCTAATCCGGACAAAATAAGCGCGATTAAAAAAATATCCCGTCCCAAAAACTACAAAACAAATTAAAGGATTTTTAGGCCTCCTCGGTTACTACCGTCGTTTTATTGATAACTTTGCAAAACTTACGAAACCATTGACAAAATGTCTCAAAAAAGGTGCCAAAATAGTGCACAACGAAGAATTTTTATCTTGTTTTGAAAAATGTAAAAATTTACTAATAAATGAACCTATACTACAATATCCGGACTTCTCAAAACCTTTTAATTTAACTTGCGACGCTAGCAATGTTGCCCTCGGATGCGTACTTAGCCAAGGCCCTATAGGTAAGGACTTACCAATTGCGTATGCTTCACGAACTCTGAACGATTCAGAACAAAGTTACTCAACTATTGAAAAAGAGTGTCTCTGTTTAGTTTGGGCTACTAAGTATTTCCGTCCGTATTTATATGGTAGAAAATTTAATATAATAACAGATCATAAACCACTTCAGTGGCTTTTCTCATTAAAAGATCCTAATTCCAAATTACTTAGGTGGCGTATCAAACTTGAGGAATTTGATTACAAAATAATTTATAAAAAGGAAGTCTGAATACTAACGCAGACAGTTTAAGCCGTATCGAATTACATATTAAAGAAACCGAAAATACTTTTGATTTAGGTAAATTTGCTAACGAAGTTACCCAAAATCTTAATAAAAATTTAACCGAAAATCAAATTCCCCAAACTTCAACCGATAACTCAAATATTCAAAACAACGATAATGACAATTTAGATAAAATATCTGTAATAGCACAAGCAGATGATAACGACATATCAAATAACCAAGACGAAACCGACGACAACACAATACACTCGAACGCCGAACAAGATCCGATCGTGGGCGTCCCCATTGTAGAAACACCCGTTAATTACGGCGCGAATCAAATTTTTATTCAGGATGTACTACACTCGCCCGCAAAACCTAAAAAACAAATTTTATTTGACAAAAAACGCAGATTTACTGTTCAAATTTCAAAAAATAATTTTAAACAAGATATTTTAGACTTTGTTAAAGAATATGTTCTTCCAGATAAACAATATTATTTATATTTTGAAAATCCAGATACTTACGAACCATTTTGTGAAGTTATTAGGCAAAATTTTAAATGGCCCTCAATAAAATTTAAACGATGTTTATCTAAGCTTATCGACGTCACAGAAAATGAAGATATACCGGAAATAATTAAAAATTATCACGAAGGTAAAACGAACCACAGGGGAATCGATGAGACAGAACAAAAAATAAAAAATAAATATTATTGGCCAAATTTAAAAAGTTCTATCCAAACTTATATAAATGACTGTGAAATATGTCAAATAAGTAAATACGACCGACATCCCGTTAAAATAATGATGAATGTCACCCCCACCGCGACAAGACCATTTGAAATCATTCATTTAGACACTTACACATTAGAACAAACCAAATTTTTAACCATAATTGATAGCTTTTCTAAATATGCGCAAGCGTACCCTCTTAAATCCTTAGTATCTACCGAAATAGCAGATAATCTTTTATTTTATTTTTCTCATCATAAAGTACCAAAACAAATTATAGTAGATAACGGTACAGAATTTAAGAACGCAGTAGTTACTGAACTTTTACAGTTACATAAAATAAAAATACATTTTTGTTCACCCCAACACCCCCAATCTAACGGACTAATAGAACGACTACATTCAACTCTTTCTGAACATATACGCTTACTTAATAACCAAGAATTTAGTAAAACACCTACCGCGCAAAAAATGATATATGCTATATTAGCCTATAACTATTCAATAAATCAAAGTACAAAAATGAAACCTATAGACATAATTAACGGACATATTACCAACGACAACCCATTTGACATTAATATTGACCAAGTACTACTTAGTGATTATATTAATGATCATAAACAAAAAACAAAATTACTTTATTCCCAAATAAACGAAAAACTTATAACCGGCAAAGAAAAATTAATAGGTAAAATCAATGAAAATAGAGAAGACCCCGAAATATTTAAACCCGACGAAAATGTCTATATTAAAAAACACATCAGACAGAAAAATGCTGATAAATTCGCAAAACCCACCAAGCTTATTTCCGTGAATAAAAACCGCAAAACTGCTAAAACAAGTTCTCACGAAAAAGTACACCTTGAGAATATAAAACGACCGTTAAGAAAAAGATATAGTTTTGTTTAATAATTACTCTAATTTCTTTTCAGGGTAATTCTTCATATAACACTCGGATTTGAAGAAAAAATTACCGTTAGAAAAATAACTGATAATCCAGGCATAATTCCGTTTAAATTAGGAACTGCAAAAGTGCAAGAATTTACTTACACCTTACTTTATTATTACGATCTTAATCCAATAATTTTAGAAATTAATAAATTATACATTAAATCTAAAAATATATCGTTTACAATAAATAATCATAAGGAATACTCTTTTGAAACTTCAAACTATTTTAAAATTTTACAAATTATTCAAGACAGGGTTGAAACAAAAATAAAACATATTATTCCTCATCCAAATAGGATAAAACGAGGCTTAATAAATGCATTAGGATCAATTTTTAAATCTATTACGGGAAACTTAGATGCTTCCGACGGAGAAAAGTACGAAAAACTTATTGCTGAATTACAAAATAATCAAAATAACTTAGCGGGGAACATTTTAAAAGAAAATGCAATATCATTAAATATTATAAATAAATTTAATTCAACTATTCAAAAAATTAGTCATAACGAAAAATTGTTGGAATCCAAATTAAATCAAATAGGCTTAATAATACAAAAAACTACTTTTAGAGAAAACGCTGCTATCATTAAGGATGTATTGAATCAAATAATTAATATTTATGAAATTATCGACTCAACTCTTCAAGATATAGAAAATTCTATAGCTTTTTCTAAACTAAAAACTATGCATCCTAGTATAATAAAAAACAGAAGATCTTTATTTCGAATTATTAAATATACAAAAACAAGTTAGACTTAATCAAATGCCTTTAGAAGTGACCTTAGAAAATACCTTACTTTACGAAAAATTAATTAATTTAAATTGTTTTATTTTTAATAACAAAATAACATATCTGTTACAAATCCCAATAACATTTCCAAAAACTTTAACTACCATCACCTTTATTCTATCCCAGTAATGAGAAAGAGTCTGTTTAAGGTTATTATTCCGCGAAATAAATTTCTCTTAAAAAATGAATTGCACTACACATATCGAAATGAAGAATGCCTAGAGGTCAAAGCCCACTACTATGTTTGTGACAAGATGGACCTGCAAGACATCAAAGATGACAGCCCCTGCACCGTCAAACTTCTAGATGCCACCAAGGACACCTCTACCTGTCACCAAATAGAAATAAAAATCTCCAAGCCTATCATTAAACAACTGGATTCTGCCGAGCAATGGACCTTTATCCTGCCCGAAGAAGAAATTGTTAAACTTAAATGTAACCAACAAGAAGAAAGTCAAAAGCTGTTTGGTACCTACCTAATCAATATACCAAACAGTTGCCAAGTTACAATTCACCAAGAAGTATTTACCAATAACCAAAAACAAATATTGATTAGTCAACCAATATTTTTCCCAGATTTGGACAATACCATCGAAATATTACCAAGCCTAAATATCAGTGCCGTTTTACAAGAAATTAAACTAGATGGACTACACGAACTAAAAAACCAAATTAAAGAAAACCAACCCCAGCTGTTCTACAAAAATTTATCAATTTACCCCAGCACTTGGACCATTGTAATTTATGCAATAATAATCCTCTGCACAGCCCAATATGTTTACAAAAAACTGAAGAAAAGAAACTTCCAGAAACCAAAAGTCAATGCCAACGCAGAAGAACAAGAGTTTGAACTTCAAGATGTTCAACTACCCCGATGACCGTGGAGTTGAATCTCAGGAGGGAGGAGTTATGTCACACCCTGTCCACATAACATGCTGACGACATTATTTTTATATTCTAATTCCTATTATTGTAATATGCTTAATCATCAGTTCCCAGTCGTCACGTTGCCATCGAACCCTTGTATTAGAGTTAGTCAGAGTTTAGATTTTAAGCCTTTAACATATGTATTAGTAAAAAGTATAATTTTTGTAATTTTAATTTAATAAAAGTATTTTTAAAAAGATAATTCCTGGTTGCCATTAGTTAACTCATAATAAAAACAATTCAGATTCATAAACCCGATAGAATTTATAGACGGGCATATTAAAAGAAATGCACCATTTTTTATATGATAAAATCGAATAATACGACAGATAGCACATATTGGAAAAAGGGGAAAAATCTGCCGGGTGAACCCTATATTTCGACGATGTCATTTTATACCCGTCGTTTTCTGATATCCGTCAATGCAAGATGACGGTCGCAATGATGGGTCCTGATATCCCTTATATTTTTGCAAAATAAATAGCGTCTAAGATAAAGTTTTGAATTTTCAATTCGGGGTAAAAGTTAAGGTACAGGACCTAAAAACGTAGTATCTTATCCAAAGTGTTAGTAATTCAATTTATAGCTTAAGATTGTATGTTTAAAGTTTCTTTTTAATCACCTTCAGTTTCTTGTGACAGTGATAGTTTCATAATTTAAGTTATTACAGGAGATTGTAAAAGCTTTCACACCACTATTTTTTAACTAATTAAATGTGTAAATCAAATTACCATGAAGTATTTTTCGATTTTTTTTCTCCTGGGGAACCCTGGAGTTAATTATAGTTTATTTTTACCAGTATCAGTTGTAGTATCTTAGACTAGGACATTTGTTTACAATTACAGCTTAAAAAATAATATTATATTAGGACTGAACTAGCAGAAGTAGAAGTAATTAAAGAGCAAACAAAGGCTAGGTATAACCTAAAAGAAATCAAAATATACTTTGTTTACCAACTATAGTAGTATAAATTTACTTAAACTTAAAAGAATAACCAATGTTAAAATCTAAAATTATATATATTTGCAACCACAATTGGTAAAATAATAAACATTTTATGTTTTTAAAGCTCGTGTAAAAGGCAAAAACATAAAATTTAAACAAACATTATTTAAAACAAATAGTTTTAAATTTTTGACCGAAAACCATACGTGCTTAATTTATTCTAGAATTATTTTTCTTTGCCTTGAAAAAAATTTCTGATATGAATTAAACACTCATGGTATTGTAAGTAAAAGTTGTTTGTTAATGAGGTAAAAAAACATCTAGTTTTTTTGTTTTAATTTTTGCAATCTTTATTGGTTAGAATACGCAGGAGTTTTTAAAGTATCCTGATTATTTTTATTAGATGTGTGAAAAACAAACACTTACAAGTCAACAGAAGAATTTTATAGAGTAAATAAGGAAGTGCAACTTTGAGTATTAACACTAATGCCACGTACAGACTTGGAAACATTTGGCGAAAACATTTGTTGGTCGAATGTATCTTGAATGTTGCACATCGGTCGGCCGACTTGTTGCAAACGCCATGGCAACATCCGTGAGCGTTTTCATCCAAGAAACCGCCAAGACGCCTGTTTTCCATTTAATATGCAAAACATCGGCAGGTTTGTACGAGCTTTAAAACTAGTTTGGACGCGAAACACTTGTATCTGCAAATGTTGGCCAACTTTGTTGCTGAAATTTTTTTGAATAAGATACAGTCGGCCGACAATGTTGGCCCGATTGTATCCAAGTTTGTACATGGCTTAAGATAAATTTTGGGTTCTCCAGATTTGAGCATCCTTTTTGACTGACACAGGAACTTGCCATTGCAATAATAGGAGCCGAATAAAGATAAAAAGAAAAAGACCTGTATTTTGTGTGGTTGCAATTAAAGGCATCCATAGTAAAACAAAACAAGTAATAAAAAATTCAAACCATTCAAAACAATATGTTTAGGCTTATTTTTGCCACCAAGACACATGAAATTTGAGCCTATTAAAAATTTGTCAAAACAACGAACACAATGACAAAAGGAAAAAAAAACAAACATTTTTAATGTTAAAACGAAATCTTGTAAAAACTGGCCACATGGTCCAAAACTGATAAATATAAAATTTTACTTCAATTTGTAATATACATGGCGAGTTATAACTAAAAATATGAAAAATGGCTAAGAGTAAAGGACCTTTATTTTTTAAAATAGGACCAATTTTTATAGGTAAATAATGTAAAAATCAAATTTTACGTCAAAATTTAAAGTTAAAGAATCAAAGTAACAACATTATTTTTGTCATTTTCTTACATTATGCAATAACAATTTTTAAAATACTTAGCTCAAGGCAGCAAATTTTAAATACCGTCAAACGGGGTGAAGTCGATCGACAGGGGTGAAGTCGATCAAGCCTGTATTTCATTTGTTTTTAAGAATTTTGGCAACAATGCATTACAAATCAGTTAATTATTACCAACGATTGTGTGATTTATAAATAAACTTATGTGATACTTGTAACGTTAGCTAATTGTAAAAGGTGAGTTCTCAAAAAATAAATAAATAGGAATAAACCAAAATTTCCTAATGTGTAAAATATGTGAAATCAAATACTTGCAGAACCGAATCTGTAAAAACTAAGCCCACCCGAGCCCCTCTAAGTGTTAAGGAATATATTTAGGAAAGGATGTAAATTACATGATCAGACATACTATTTTTTTGTGGTTTTAATTGCTATTTTTGTGTATAGTAGCAAAACAGCGGGGTGAGGTCGATCATTGTTCTTATTGTATTCTGTTCTGTTTTAAGGTTATGTTTAAAACAATTTGTTTTTAAATGTTTCCATATTATAAATTTTCCTTGTTCTAGCATTTGTGGGGTGTCGTACAGCGTAAATGCGATTCATATTTTATTATTTCTTTCTTTATTTTTCTAGATGCCACGAAAATATGTAAAAGGCTGGGTAGATACGGCAAAAAAATTACGACCCTGCGTTTTTAGAGAAGGCGCTGGATGCAGTGCGCAAGGGAAGACTGAGCATGCGAAAAGCGTCAGAAATGTATGCAGTGCCGTATACGACACTAAACGATCACTTTCATGCGGCACATCCCTTGACGTATGGTGGTCAACCTGCTCTTAACGAAGAGTCTGAAACTTTGTTAGTGAATGCTTTGCAAACCTTTGCCGAGTGGGGTTTTCCCTTAAAGACCATTGATATTAGGCGAATCACACAGCAATATTTAAATAATCGAGGAATTACTCAAAAGCGATTTACCAATAATATGCCAGGAGAAGGCTGGTTTAATGGCCTGATGAAGAGGCATCATCGGCTTACAATCAAGCTTGCGGAGAATACAAAGCGAGTGAGAGCCGCTGTGACATACGATATTGTTGAGCAATATTTCCAAAATGTGGCGGAAATAATAAGGGATATCCCACCACAAAACATTGTAAATTATAATGAGACCAACTTTGTTGACGATCCCGCATACAAGACACTTGACGCCACCAAAAGCAGCACAACAGTTATGTTCGCAATAGCTGCTGATGGAACTCGTCTCCCAACTTATACAGTGTACAAAGCTAAGTACCTTTATGAAGGCTGGAAAGAGGGTGGAATACCAGGAGCAATATACAACAGGTCTCCAAAGGGATGGTTTGATTCCGATTTATTTGAAGATTGGTTCAGGACTGTAGCACTCCCATTTTTCCGAAAGTTAGAAGGGCCTAAGCTGCTTATAGGAGGTAACTTGCAAAGCCATATTACTGTTAGTGTTATTGAAGAGTGCGAGAAGAACAACATTAAGTTTGTCTTACTCCCCCTAATTTAACCCACATGCTCCAGCCACTGGACGTGGCTTATTTTCGTCCTCTTAAAGCATCATGGAAAAGAGTTCTTGAGGAGTGGAAATTAAAGAATAGGGGTGTTTTACCAAAAACTGTGTTGCCCAAAATGTTAAAAACCGCAATTGGAGGGCTTCGGGATCGCGAAAGGAATAATATTTTAGCAGGATTTAAAGCTTGCGGCCTAGTTCCCTTTAATCCTAATGCTGTTCTTGCAAAGATAAAAAGAAAAGAGTCTATACCGGAGGCAGGAAATAATGCAGAAACTTCAATGACTTCAGTGCTTGTGGATTTTTTACACCAGCTTAAAACTGGGCCTAATAATGCTCCAAAAAGAGGAAAGAGATTAAAAATAGCAGCGGGCAAAAGCATAGGAACCGAAGATTTATTAGAAGAGAGCCAAAAGAGTTGCAAGCAACCCAAAATGCGTAAGAAACAAATAACCGAATATGAAGAGGAAGATGACCTGCAGACATTGGAAGCGAAGGAACAAAATATCTTCATAGATGATTATGAAATCGGAGAAAGTTCTACTACGCCAGTAATTATTCCAGATCCATCAGACAAATGCGATACAGGAGATTTTATCATCACAAGATATAAAACCAATAAGAGAGATCGATTTTATATCTCCAAAATTATTGAAACCCCAGGTACTGACATAGTTGTAAGTGCACTGCGTAAAAATCCATCCAAAAAATCTGTGTTTTTTATTTTTCCAAACATTCCGGATGAGTCTGTCATAAACAGGGAACAAATTGTCCAAAAACTCACTTTAAAAGCACTAAAGCGGGGCAAATATTTCTTTTCGCTTAAAGAAGAAGAACGGAAAACGCTCCAGTAAAGATTTTTATACTTTCGCTCGTTTCAAAAATTTGTAGACTTTTTTTAAGTTTTATTTTGTATCTCTTTATAGTTTTAAGAATAATCTGTTTATTTATAAGGTTTATGTCAAATGACTGTGTAAAGCTCGTCCAAATAATAAATGTTCCTTTAATATGCGTTTCCTTTAATACCTATTTTTTTGCAAATGTCCAACTTATTATATTTTTTTCACTGATCGACTTCATCCTAAACTATTCTTAAGTCGTAAATATGCATTTTAAAAGGGGTGATCACCCCGAACAATGGGGTGATGTCGATCACCTTTTAATTCAAAATAAAAAAAAATGTTTACTTCTACAATCTTACACCAGTAACTAATGGATGGCCTAAGCATCAAGAAATGTATGTATTTAATTGCATTAAAATATATGGTAACACTTTTTAGTTATTTAAAAAAACGTATATTTTTGATCGACTTCACCCCGTTTGACGGT
>JACEGR010011703.1:0-14001 GCA_014170235.1 Listronotus bonariensis | reverse complement strand
TACTTTAAATAAAAAACATTTGGAATTACATCTTTGGCTTTAGACTCTGGTTCCGTTCCGTCCAATTTAGCAGCTCATTCGGGGGAAAATCTGGATAGTCGAGCTTGTAGCTCCCAGAAATTCCGGATTTTTTCACTATTTATTTATCTCGAAACTATGAAGTGGCATGAATTTCGACCATCTTCCCTGAAACTTCTACTGGTATCGCGCATAACCGGTTTCTTTCAGTGCTAATTTATTCTTGGCTCTGGTTCCTTTCGGTCCAATTCTACCCCCTCATTTGGGGGAAAATCTGGATAGTCGAGCTCGTAGCTTCCAGAAATTTCGGATTTTTTCACTATTTATTTATCTCGAAATTATGAAGTGGCATGAATTTCGGCCATCTTCCCTGGAACTGCTACTGGTATCGCGCATAACCGGTTTCTTTCAGTGCTGACCCCCTCCCGCGACACCCCCGCCACCATTTTCCGCCATTGGAAAAACTCGTGCAGCAGATCAAACAGGAAAAATCAGGTTATAGGAATCTTCACTCACAGCGCCTGGTTCCAGAGAAAAGATGGCTTTTCAAATTCAGCTGTGAGTTTCCTATTTTTCTCGGGGCACCAGAACGTCTTCTTTATTCTCCATGCACGATACCACGTGAGAGCGGCATGGACTCCTAGTTTTGTTCTGGTTTGTTAAACCGTTTTTTTAATTTAATAATAAAACGAAACAAAAGATTTACCCAACCAGAACTAACCATGAACCCATAATGTTAATCAATCAAATTACATTCCCAATTTAGATACAGCTTGCAGCACGTACAAAGTATGGCAGAGAGAAAACAATAGGTCTTGTACCTTTCCATCTTGCGATCCTAACTTCGTTTTTATGGGACCACCGCAAAAGTGCGCTCTTTAAATCAAAAAGAGTTTTTAAAATCACTCCATAATTTACGGAGTAATCGCGAACATTTACACACACAAAAAAACATACAGGCAAATTGATGAACTTCTTCTTTTAAAATCGGTTAAAAAGATTGTCGGCTGAACTCCTCAAAGCCTGGCCAACTTTTTCGACTTTGAAAGCCAATAGAAACGGGTCAAGTACAAAGGCAGTCGTAGAAAAGGATAAAGCCTATAATGGCTTTGCTGAAACTTTAGCAAAAAAATTCGCAAATTAGCAAAATATTCATTCGTTTCCGCTGTATTGCACCGCTGCAGCGCTGTAGTTTAATAAATGCTTTCCATATGACCCAACGGGTAAGAAAGAAAATCAGCTAGCAATACAGCCAGTTGATACTTTTATTTATATACGATAGCATACCAATCATTCTATAATGTAAAATAACAAAACTCATTGTACATATTTTTTTTTTTCGTGTAACCGGCTAACTTATAATTTTCCACTTTCTTCTTTAAGATATTTTTTTCCTTAGGAAGCTGTCTGCATATCCGGTGGTGCTGAAGCCAATCGTACCACACTCCCGTTTTATTGTAAGCACCTTAGTTCCCTAATTTCTTAAAAATGCAAAATAGGTCAACTGAGTTTATTTCTAATAGCACCTAAAAATTTCCGAAGATTGTTCTTTGTGAACCAATGCCTTACACTCTAACAAAATGCTGTTTCAATCTCTGCTTTACATGATCTGCAGTTTAGATCTTTTTACCGGGGTATACACGGTCATGCAAAACGGTCACATCTGTCAAAAAGCCAAAGCTCGCGCGTGTTGACCGTGTGTATTAAAAACCACCCCATCTGGCTTGGCAAGCGACTCGATGTCCGAATTTGATTTTTCGTGGCACGCGTCGTGCAAACTCGTGCATATGTAGGACACGTCAGTTAACGTTTCAGTTTAGGGACGTCGTTTACGGGGTTATATTGTTGGTTTTGAGTTAACAAAATGGCTCTTTGGCGCAACGAAGATGTATTGCGTGATTTTATAGATATGTACCAAAGTTATCCATGCTTTTGGAAAGTTAAAAGTAATTAATACATTGACAAAAATAAAAACTTTTCGCTAAATCACGCTTATGTTTAAGTTGAGCACGCCACCAGCTGCCAAAACTGACAGGTACATCTGAATCGTGTGTATCAAAGGCTTCAATTGACATTTGCTTTCATGCAAGTGCGTTTCAGGTTTGCATGACTGTATATACCCCGGTTTAAGCATAGCACCATTTTGTTCAGATGTTCCTTCACTAGAGCATGTCGAGTGAGGAAACCTGTGATAATTCTTAGCTCAATTCCGCCCGTTATTAGTAGGTCTGGTCTGCCTGTCCCAGAGCACGTTTTGTTTGTTCTTCACCAAGTTTTGGACCGTCGTGGCTGACCCCCTTTTTGTCAGTTAGGTTGTAATTTAAGATATTGAGTTAGATATAATAATACACTTATGGATAAACAAAACAACTTAAAAATCTATATAGTTGATATGGACCACAAAAATTGTTTCCATAGAAACCACTCCGACGACAAAAATTTTAGCATTATCGGAAAACGGAACTACAAGCTGACGACAGTAGGCCAACCACTTTTTGTGACCCATATCAACTTCAAAAAGTGGCCCGTGGAAACACGGCCTAAAAATTAATGTTTTGCTTTTACTGTTTTTTATTTATTTAAAATTGCAGAGAAATTAAATAATTTTATTATTATTTATTTCCACAAAGTAAAACAGTTAATTAGTAGTATGAGATTAACTCTTAAATTGACAGACTTATGATTGACTGATATTTTAATGCCATTTTTTGAGTTATGACATTCTTCTATAAATGGAGCGATAATTTATCAAATTTTGGAGTTGAAACTGTTTGTACAAGATCCGAATAGAAGGCGACCTTCACTCATCTGTTGACTGGATAAAAACTGTATTTTAATTAATTACAACAAGATATTATAGTATTTAAACAAAGGTATTGACATAGGGTTGCCTAAAAAATTAGGTCAAGGCCATATTTAATTTTAAAAAATAGCTTTAAAATTTTTAACACATCTTGTATAATTTCAACCCCTATATTTTTAAATAATACAGAATGTACCAAAAAAAAATTTTAAAGTATAAAATTTAAAAAATTACCACAGCTTTATTTATAAAATCAAAGAAACTAAATAAAATATACTAATATATTAGTACTGTCATGTACAATAAAAAAATAAAAATTGACATTATACAGGGTGACTCACAAATTTTAAAATTTACTTTTCTTAATTGGTCATACCCTTGACCTATTTTTCTTAATCAACCCCATAACAATACCTTTGTTTAAATATTGTCTTCAATATAAAACAGTTTTTATTCGGTAAACAGATGGGAAAAGCTCGCTTCCTATTCGGATCTTAGACTATTACTACGTTTTCATGCAAGATTCAAATCGTTTTGAGTCCATTTCTGCTCTTCAATATTGAAAAACTCGAATTTAAATCGTTTTAGACTTTAAGGTCAATTTGGCAAAATTGTAGGATCGGATTGGTATTAAATACCAAAAAATTCTTTTAAACTAAGTACCAGCTTGCGCATAGCACCTAATCAAACTTTCATATTTTTTGGCGCCTTGCTTATTTTAGAGCTGTTTTCTGATACGTAGATATATTTCTAATTTAAAATTAAAAAGTAATTAGTTTTGGCAAATTAAACTGTTCATAGACACATGTGACAGCTGACAGAAATGAGAATCTCAAAACATTTTCAAAACGAAATAAATACTGCACATGAAAGCGGTATTTAAAACCAAAAATGGCGTCAAGTCGTTAAAATTGTCTGGTGACTGAGAAAATATCTTCTAATAGGTTCCCATATATATATATTTGAAAATGCCAAGTGTGATCTTGGCGAAACGTCTGCGAAGTTCCGCAAGGAATACAAACGACCAACGGATATACTCCCGGATAATAACTCTACACATTCATCTATATATATATTTATATATATATATATATATATATATATATATATATATATATATATATATATATAAAGTCAAACTTTATAGTCTTCCATCAATTCTACCCATGTTGGGAGCATGTTTTTTCACCATTATTTCTCAAACTTTATTTTTTGCAAAATTCTATTTAAATTTTAAACCAAAGCAAAATGAAAGATACAGCGATACGTAAATCGATGCATATATTATTTTTTTGCTGGTAAAATATCTATACGATGCGCCTATGACGTAGTAAAGTATTTTCTCATTTTAACCATTACTTTCCAACGAGCCAGAATAGAGGTAAAGGAATAACATCGCTGGAGGGCAATCTCCCTATTTTGGCTTGGCGGCGGCTTTTCGAAGGAACAAACATATATTCAAAGAGAGTTATTTAATAAAAGAGGAAATATATCCTTTAAACTTTTAAACTGATTATTTAGCGAGTTTGAAGTAAGTAAAGTTAGTTACTTATAATTATAGGAGAATATGTACCAAGCCGAAAAGGGCTACTTAATAATTACACAGTTATATCAAAAAGGCCATAAATAAAGGTATAATGCTCGAGCCTAGCAAGCGCGTTAACTATTAGGTATTGGATGGTCTTTTTGTTGAGTACACGCCTGGAAAGAATGGGACCGCTTCGGTCCTGGTCCCGGGTATACGGGCTGACCCTGTTCAGCCCTATTGACCCTATGAACTGGCCGATCACCTGAAACAAAATAAAAGAAAAACCCCCAAAAAACCCAAAAATTCTAATTAAAAACGACGTTTCGGTGGCAAGTCTGCCACCGTTGTCAAGATTAAAAAATTATTAAGTTAAAAATAAAAATAAAATATTAACTAATAATTAAATTAGAAATGATTAAAATTTACATTATTTTTATATCTCAAACTGAAAATAGTTTGACATATGTGTCATGAGTGACATAAGTAACCGGTGTATTAATTATTTGTAAGACAAAAAGGTAATAAGTTGGTTGATTTTTAGTTTTCCTGAAGATACTTCAGTATCGAGCAAAGGCAACCAAGTGTTATTTAAATTAACTGAAATTAATGCTACACAATTATCTTTATTTAATAATATATACGCACTTTCTTTGATTTTGCGTTTTTTAGAAGAAGTTTCCTTTGCTAAAATACTCGAAGCATCCCAGTTTATTCTATGATTGTTATCAAATGCGTGTTGGCAGATTTTTGATTTATGAAATTCTGTGTTTTTAATGTATGATCTGTGTTCTTTTATGCGTTTAGCTAATGGTCTACAAGTTTCACCTATATAAAACTTATCGCATTCGCAAGGTATTTTATAAATGACATTTTTTGTATTTTCATTTAAGTTGTATGGTTTTGTTTTTGTTAAATGAGATCTAATGGTGTTTTGTGTTTTAAAGATTGTGAGAATATTAAATTTATTTTTTATTCATTGAATTTTATTTGATAGTCCGGGAATGTATGGTAAAAATAAATTTGTAATAGGTCTATTTTGATTTTGTCTTATATTTGGATTTTCAAATTCAAGAAAACAATTCTTTATAAAATCAAGAGAATAATTATTTTGAATTAAAATATCTTTTAAATAATCTTTTTATTGTTTATATTTTGATTAGAACAAATGACTTATATTCTATTAAATAGACTTTTTACAACTCCCTTTTAACGATTATGGGGTGATTTGAGTTGAAGTTTAAGTATCTATTTGTATGTGTAGGTTTTCTGTAAATTTTTGTTACGAAATTGTTTAAATCTTTTTTATTAAAATGTCAAGAAAAGGTAGTTGTAAGTTGTTTTCTTTTTCTAAAGTAAACCTAATAGTTGGTTCTTGTGTATTAATGTGTGTTAAAAATTGATTCAAACAGTGTTCGTCATATTGGTATATAGAAAAAATGTCATCTATATATCTCCACCAAACTAAAGGTTTATATTGATAATTCTCTACAAAATTTGACTCAAAATTTTCCATAAAAATATTACTTAATAAATTAATTAATTAAATAATTAATTAATTAACTTAATTCTTTCCAGGCGTGTACTCAACAAGAAGACCATCCAATAAATGAATTCGCCTAACCAATATAGAGCATATCTCCAACTATTAGGTAAACTAATCAAAAGTTGTATTTTTTTAATAACTTGTTATTTAATCGTAAAATAAAAATGTATGTAACAAGTATCTAATATACCTTTTTTTTCATCACTACTTTATTAAAACTTTTTATAAGAAAAATTTTGGCTCCAATATTTAACATTTTTTATATAAAAATTACTTTCAGAAACATTTTAAAAAATTGTCCAGTGCTCTTTCTAACTATACTGTTTCAAAACTTGCTGAGGGAACTCGAAAAATAAAAAAACTCTAAATCAATATGGCAGACTAAAGATTTTTATGCTTTCCTGCAATGTAATCAAACGACTTGCAATAGTTGCTGTATTCCTTTTATGCTCCAGAACCGCCCAGAACGACACCATTCCTTGTTCCTTTTATATTTTTTCATGTTGTAGAACCGTTCTTGACACTATTGACAGTTTAGAAAACGGTTTAGAACAGTTCTACAAGGTAAAAGGAATACACTAATTGATGCATTGAATGAAATAAATAGACTGAGAAACATGTCCAGAGATAACTAAGAACTAAATAATAATTTAAATGTAAAAAAAAATCGTTTTTTAAACAAGCTTTTACTAAGATTCACTAAAGAAAATAAAATAAACTTTTGCTTTAAAATTTTCACTATCAACATTTAACCTTATTACACAACGTAAATGATTTAAAAGCTTGTTGCAAGATTTAAGTACCTACTCGTATTTTCTTACAATTATTTTGAAAAATTAAAAAATTAGATCGTTTTATCTAATTTATTTAAAAGACGATTTCTTTTACATTTACATTATTTTTTACTTTTTTATTATCTTCGGACATATTTCTTAGTCCGTTAATCTCATTCAACGCATCGCTATTGCAAGTCCTTTGACCATATTGTTATTCTGCCATATTGATTTAGAGTTATTTTTATTTTTAGAGTTCCCTTAGCAAGCCCTTTCATATGGTACCCATATTGTAGAAATCCATTAGAAATAACTAGTCCGCCATCTTGGATATTCCGTCATGTTGGATTTAGAGTGATGTTTCTTTATTTTTCGAGTTTTTTTAGTAAGCTCTTTCATTTGATACACATATTGTAGAATTGCAATAAAAATAACTAATCCGTTATCTTTAGAAGTCCGCCATATTTGATTTAGAGTGACGTCACTTTATTTTTTGAAATACTCCTAAAAAGCCCTTTTATTTGATACCCTCGTTGTAGAAGAATATTAAAAATAACTAGTCCGCCATTTTGAGAAGTGCGCCATATTGGATTAAGAATGACATTACTTAATTTTTCAAGTTAATTTTGGCAAGCTTTTTTATTTTATACCCAAATTGTGGAAGTGTATTAAAAATAACTTGTCTGTCATCTTGGGTGTACCGCCATGTTGAATTTAGAATGACGTCACATAGCTTAGGGTAAATTAGGGTATATTGTACCGTTGGTTAAATCGTACCACTGCGGTATTTTGAAACTGGCGCCTAAAGTGCGCTACTCTGCGGAATATTCTTAAACCTTAAGTCATAAAACTGTTCCGGGTAAATTTTACTGGCAGTTGATCGACGCATTTGGAAGAAACAGGTGTCTTTTGGTTTGTGGTTATGTGGATGTAGTTTTTGAGTACCCTTTATAAAGAAATTGCAAGACATTAAATAAGTTTGGATTTTATTGTTAATAACTGCTAAAAAGTGAAAATTTTTATTGTATCTTTGCATGTATAGAACTTGGCGTAACCTTTTTTTTTTGTAATAATTAAAAAACAAATTTTCATCATGAGACATGTCGGCCATATTGTTCCACTACACGGTTAGGTAATTTGTAACAGTACGATTTTCTCGACTTACTAAAGAAACAGTTAGTAGATCACATTTTAAAATTGAAAAAATAATGGCGCGCTTGTTGCTGCTCCGGTTGTATCGGCAAGCGTCGATCTCCGGAGTTAAGCAGTGAAGTGCGCGCCCATTACTTGGATGGGTGACCGGCATTGTGGGTTTTGGGCAACGGCACGCGGTGTTCTGCTCGGGGGTGAACAAATGGACCGAGCAACAACCATCCAAGTTATGGAATGAATGGTGTATGAATGGAAAGGAGTAGGGGTCAAGGTACAATAAGCCTTCAGGCTGCAGTGCACCACCTAGGGGGTGATGATCCCGAAAGGGCGAAAAAAAAATGTCTCTTTGGTCTAACTATCTCAGATGTAAGAAGATTAGCTTACCAGTTAGCGGAAAGAAATTCAATTTCACACAATGTTAATGAAGCAAAACAACTGGCTGGAAAATATTGGTATTATGCTTTTCTTTACCGTCACAAAAATATTAGTTTACGGCAACCCGAATCCACCTTAATGGCAAGGGCTAAAGGCTTTAACAAAAAAACGTGTCTACGAGTTTTTTGATATCCTGGAGAAACTCTGTGATGAGCATAAACTGCAGCCAAGTAATATTTACAACGTAGATGAGTCGGGGTACTCTACCGTTCAAAAGAAAAACAGGGCAAAAAGATAAAAATCAAATAGGTGTTCTAGCAAGTGAAGAGCGTGGAACAAATACAACAGCTGTTTGCTGTATTAGCGCTGCTGGAGTCTACATTTCCCCTATGATAATTTTTAAGAGAAAACGAATATGTGATGAATTAAAAATAGGTGCTCCGCCAGGTAGTCTAGTTGAAATTTCACGTACAGGATATATTAATTCATCATTATTTGCCAAATGGTTAAAGCATTTTATCAGTTTTGTTAAGCCACGGTCCAATGGGAAAAATCTTCTTGTACTTGCCGGGTATTCTACTCATTCCAGAAACTTGGAGGCCCTGAAAATCGCGTATGTATAATAAAACAGAAGTTCTTACTCCTTGCATTTTGTTACTAAGATTTACACTACCAGTAGTACGATTTAGCCAGTAGGTTGGCTAAATTGTACCGAAAAGGGAAAATTTATTTTTCGAATGTTAGCATGCAACAAATTGCCCTAATTACTTAAACTTCTAATATTATTATAGTAAAATACGCCAGAAACTTTTCGTAACCTTTTTACATTTAAGCTTTAAAACTAACCATTTTAAAGGCATTATTACGAACTAGGTACGATTTACCCAACTTTACCCTATCATGCATTGTCATCCAAACTAAAGATGTACGCAAAATTTCAGCTTAATCGTTTGAGAATATATGCCTCAAAATTGAGTTGCAAATTCGACCCGTACATACCAAGTTAAATAAAAGCTTGTAAAAAAAATTTCAAGACAAAACAAAAAATTACTTAAGCCCAATAGTAATCAAGTCCTAATCCCTAAAAATCTCCAAGTCTTGACGTAATAAATTTTGACTTTACAAAATGAGAAAAATAATCTCCTTGCAGACCTTTTTACTTTGCAAATCCGCTTTTAAATTATGCTAACTCCTGGCACAACAGTGTTTTAGTTGCTGGTAAAATTTTCGTTATTTTCCAGATTAAAAGTTTAAAAGACATCGCGAAAATGATTTTAATGTAAAATATCTCATTTATTTTTTGCAACATAATTAATAACTTTAGTGATCCCTAAAGAATAAAAATATTTTTCAGTCAATACACAAGCCGCGCTTGTTGCTGCTCTAGTAGGCTCAACAGCGTCGATCACCAAAGTTAAGCATTGTGGAGCGCGGCTATTACTTGGATGGGTGTCCGCCGGTTTTGGCGATAACACACGGTGTTTTGCTGGGGGTCAGAGGACAAACCAAGCAGCAACTTCTCAAGTTACGAAGTAAATGGCGTGAGAATGAAAAGGAGTAGGGTCAAGATTCCTTAAGCCTATAGGCTGCAGGGCACCACCTAGGGAAGCGGTGGTCGGACCTAGGAGGGATGACCCGAAAGGGCGGAAAAAATCAATATACAGTGTGTCCGAAAATGGTAGGGAATGTATTGGGATATTAAGAACTATAAGAGATAGAACGATGGATGAATACAAAAAGTTAAAGGCTTAACCTTACATATAAAGCTTTCTGGATTACAACTGTATCTTGTTTGGCTTTTGAGATATAAAAAAAATGTGCACTTTAAAAAAAATGCTGTATTATTTTTAATATTTATTACCTATTTTTGAATTCAAAAATTATTAAAGAAACTTTTTAACAGCAAAACATCTACGCATTCAGATTTTAATTTCAACTTTTCGGATTTAATATACCAGCATCCACTTTTATGTTTATTTAACAGTCATTTTGTTCTTTGGCATATTAAAAAAAAAAAAAAAACGTTTTTTCCTCTAAAATAATGTTCTACTTTATTAAAAAAAAAGTGTATTTTAGTATACTGTATAATGTATTGTTATGAGTTTTTTACTGGTTGAATTGTCAGATAATAAAAAGTTGTTGATAGAATGTCTGTCGTAATATTTATCATTGAATTACTTATTCGTTTTTGATAAAATAAGTCAACAGGTTATGGGCCCAGTACTCTAGAAGTCAATATAGAAAATAAGTAAAGAAATAAAGTAAAAAGTTTAAAAATAAATTGACTGAAAGATGACAGACATGACAAGATTTAATTTTTCAAAATTAAATGGAAATAATTATCAAATATGGAAATACAAGATGGAGATCTTGTTATTAAAGGAAGTTTGATTAGTTGGAAAAGCAAGAAACAAGAATATGTTTCCCTTTCATCAACAGAAGAGGAATTGGTAGCACTTTTCAGAGGCTTGTCAAGAAGCTGAATGGCTAAAGAAATTATTTAGCGACTTTAACATATGTATAATTGCTACAATCCTTTATGAAGATAACCAAAGTTGCTTGGCAATGCTTGATTCAAGAAAAATAGCAACAGAACAAAACATATCGAAACAAAATATTTTTATGCTAAAGAAATGAAACTAAGTGGAAGAATAAAATTTGAATATTGTCCTACAGAAAATATGATTGCAGACATATTGACAAAACCGTTGCAGTGTATGAAGCTACAGCACTTCAGAATAATGATGGGTTTGGAGACATAATCTGCATTGAGCGGGGGTGTTAAAGAAGCAATCCAGATAACGATTTATTTTTAGTATACTGTATAATGTATTGGTATGAGTTTTTTACTGGTAGAATTGTCAGATAATAAAAAGTTGTTGATAGAATGTCTGTCGTAATATTTATCATTGAATTACTTATTCGTTTTTGATAAAATAAGTCAACAATATCAAACTGCAAACTTTCTATCAGAAATAAGTATTTGTGCGCAAAATATTTTTTTAATTATAATATTCATAACTTAGCCTAATAACAAAAAAAACCAAATTAATCGTCTTTAAATCAACAAGAACACACTGAAAAACGATATTAATTATAAATTAAATTTAGCAAGAATAAGGCTACAATTCAAAATATCGACCATTTCCATGCACTTTTTAACACTTTATTTATTTTGTTATATCTATTTTCTAAGTTTTATCGTTTTGTAAAAAATTGAACAAAACACAACTCTCCGATTGCATCTTATGAAGAAAATGTAAGTATTTCTGCAAAATATTTTTAATGGTCTGTTTTTCGATTTTGTTTTTATTATTTTTTGGAGCTCCATTTATTTAGCGGCTCAAATTTCAGATCTGAATTTTACTGTCAAAAGTTTAATTGAAAAAACTTACTAATTTTTCTTTTTTACTGTGACACCCTGTATTTTTCCTATTACAATCTTTAGAGCATTTTTGCATTTTTATTTAATTTTTAATATTTTGGCATAAGGAATCTGTGGTAGCAGGTAGCGATTGGACAAAGAATGTATGTGTTGTTCTATAGACCGTCTGCATTTCACGCATTTGACTAAAATTTCATACAACCCTGTGGCATGACGTAGATACCATTTGTTGGGTTAAATAAAGGTATTTATAATTTAAATTAATAATTATATTATTCCCTATTTTTTTCAGTACCATGCTTAATTTAAAACGTAGACGCTGTCTCACCAGTAGCTGTGTTGCGTACCATTTTTTTTTATTTTTTTATTTTTATAAATAACTGACTAAATATAATTAACAGTCTGTCTACTATGGGCAACCTTTTTATTATTAATTTCATGAAAAAGAAAATTTATTTTTGATAAAAAGTTCTGAATGGTCCCAAACCTAAAATTCAATTATCAAATAATAAATTGTGTCGGTCATCTACGAGGTATAGCCAAAAATGTAATTTTTGATTAAGAGTAGATTTCCTGTATTTTTGCTAATATCCCAAATTGTTTTTAAGGAAATATGTTTGGAATTAAAAATTACTTTCAAATATGCAATTTTGTTCATTTCAAAAAAAAAAATTTCTGAGAAAATCGAGAAAATTTTAGTTTTTACCTTGATGCATTGTAATTTTTTTTTTGTTTCAGTAACAATAAATTTAATAAAATTATTTATTGTCCTATGACATTTATAATCATAAAATGTAGTGCACTAATGTACAAACTAAAATTTTCTCGATTCTCGCTGAAAAAAAAATTTGCAAATAATCAAAATTGTATATTTAGAAGTAAAATTAATTCTAAACATCTTTTCTATATGAAATTTTGCGGTATTAGCAAAAATACAGGTGGTTTACTCTTGATCAAAAATTACATTATTGGCCAAACCTTATGGATGACTGACACAATTTTATATCTGATGATTGCATTTTAGGTTTTGGACCATGCAGAACTTAAAAATAAATAAATAAGTTTCCCATATGACGCCAACTTACGTAGACACACTATATATTTAAGCCACAAAAATAAATAATGTTTTTTTATAGAAGCAAAATAAAAAAAAACTTAACAAATTAAAAAGAATTAAACTTATTTTCCTTGATAACAAATCCGGATGGAATAAAATTTCGCTTCTTTTTAGGGTCCCTGGGGCTTGCCAGATTATAAGATTTAAGCAAATCTCTTTAAATTTGTCTTAATTTATTTATCTAATTCGGGCTCATTTTAAGAAAAAATTGTACTCAAGGCGATACTCGATTTATTCTTTGTGGATTTTGTCCTAAGATACCAAGACTTTTGTAAATTCGTAAAATGGAATATTTAATTGGGTTTTATTTATTTGGCAAGATTAACACGTTAAAACAACTTGTTATTTTTTTACAACCCAGGATACTTAATAATAACAATAACAAAGCAGAATTTATTTTCAACATACATGCATATCCTTTATGTCCCCCTTTTTTATTTTTTGAACAAATCAATTGAAAAAATTAAAACTTCGGGATATGAAATTCATGCATAAATACTATATTTATAAGTGAAATTGACAGATGAAAAAAATTAAATGAAAAGGAGGGCTTGTGACACATTAGTAAAAGAAGAATTTCGGACTTCCATTGTCTTTATTAATTTATTCACACAACGTTTTGGGCAGTACTTTACTTTACTTTACAGTACTTTCTGTTCTGAAGTGTAAACTAAACCTAATTCCTAAAGCTACTGAGTTTATATACACTGGGGAAGATCATTCACCCGTGATGGAGTTGGGTTCGGTCAAGCGTGGGGTTGCTCACCTAAGGCGCCGGCATTAGTACGCTTTAATAGTGGTTTCCAAATGTTTGGTATGTGAACACTTAGATTGCTAAAAACATCAACCCGTGCTTCTGACCACTGGATATTGTGTTGTTGAGACCAAACATGGTCAGCGATCCCTGATTTCGATGTTTCTCCCCTCTGTGTGTGTTGTTTGTGCTCCGCCAGTCTTACATTTAAAGGACGCTTTGTTTCTCCATTGTCGACCCCCACATTGGCATGGTACCTGGTAGATACAATCTTTCTCTTGTATGGATAAATCGGATTTTGTTTTTGTCAAGAAACTTCGTAGTGTAGATCCAGATTTACGACGGTTTTAATTCCATATTTCTTTGCTATTCTTCACACTGGTGGTTCCACATTACAACTATTTATATTTCTATTTATAGATCTCTCAGCGTAACCATTCTGAAGCAAGTCCATTTTGATATTTCTTAGAGACACAGTAGGTGTGATTGCTGCGGAATTTAGTGGACGCGGCTCGCCGACTCGTGTGTTTTGCACTGCTCTGTCTGTCTTAAG
>JACEGR010011702.1:0-14001 GCA_014170235.1 Listronotus bonariensis | reverse complement strand
CAGGGTGTCCAGTTTTCGTGTGTTTTCATATACCAGCTCCCTTACTATAAAAGATAGAAAGATGGGGTTTGCGGCTTACTGTCCTATTTTTTATGAAACTTTCATTGCCGCAAACGAAATTTTCATAGCCCCCTTTGTTTCTGACATACAGGGCGATTTTGAAAATTTGTCATTTTGACGGTCCCCTGTATCTCGATTATTTGGTAACTTTTCAATAAAGTGAAAATGGATTGTTATAGAGTTTTTACGTAGAATTCAGTGGCGTAGGTAGTTTTTTCTAAAAAGTTTTGTTTTTGAGTTACGGCCCAAACTTATGTTTTTTTAAATGGGACACCCTATATATTATTTTTTTATCTTATTCCCCCTTTTACAGGCTTTTCAAAAATATATAATAGTCCATATTTATTTTTTTTTTAAATGGAAAATTTTAACATTTTTGTAAAATTTATCATTTTCCGATGGTCAATCACGGATAGCCATGACAAAAACAAAATTCTGTAAATGCGCCATTATGGATTGTTATTGTTGTCAAATAGTACTGTTATTTGTTTGATTTGGATTTTTGTTATGTGGAAGTTTACTTTATTATTTTTGTGAAAAATTGTTTAACATGGCAGAAAATAATAGATATGAGAATTATGAAAAACACGATATGTATGTTTGTTTTATCCAAGCTAATGAAGACGCCAACGCAGCCTCGGAGCTTTATTTTAATCGGTAAGGTTTAACAGTATATTATATGCCTATAGGTTAAGAAGTAGCCTTCTCAACAATGATATATTATAGGATGTTTTTTATTATAATGTGAGCATATCGGATGATTTGAATAGATTTTGACATTGGTAATATTCAGCATTAACAAAAAAATTGATATGTAACATTAATATTCATAACAAATATAAAAATCTTAATCATTATCTATCTATCTAGCTTGTTGTTACATATCTAATTATTTCGTAGGTATCCAGAAAGACATCAACCCGATAAAAGAATATTTCATAATATCAAAGCCAATCTCATTGAACACGGATCTTTTAAAAAACCCAGGCCTAATTTTTACAACAAGGAAAACAGGGAAGAAAATGAAATAAATGTTTTGGCTTCTGTCGCGGTACAACCATCCATATCATGCAGAAAAATATATGACGAAGTTGGGGTTAAAAAATCAAAAACTCAGTTAGTACTAAAGAAACATAAGTTTAGACCATACAAATACCATCTTGTCCAGCATTTGCATCCCGGTGATGCAGAACGTAGGGTAGTTTTTTGCAATTGGTACCTACAAATGTTGCAGGAAAATGCAAATTTTGAAAGAAAGGTGGTGTGGTCAGACGAGGCTTATTTTACTAGTTCTGGTATTCTAAACCGAAACAATTCAAGGTACTGGTCCCAAACGAACCAATATGTAACATTTCCTCGAGAACGTCAAGGTCGGTTTGGATTTAGCGTGTCATGCTTTATTTTTGGTCCTAAAATTAAGTATTTTATCTATGAAGGAACGCTAACCGGAAATAGACATCTAGAAATAATGCAAGATACACTAATGGAAATATTAGAGGATGTTCCTTTGGCCGATCTAAATAATATTTATTACCAGCAAGATGGCGCTCCAAGTCACAATGCTCAAATAGTGAGAGAATATTTAGACACAACATTTCCAGATAAATGGATTGGTACGAATGGACCAGTCAGGTGGCCCCCAAGATCCCCAGATCTTTCTGTTTTGGATTTTTTTATGGGGATATATGAAAAATCAAATATATATGAGGCAATACCACAATATTGATCAACTTCGAGAAGCTACACATCAAGCGTTTAGGCTTTTGCAGGGTAGGCCTATTACTTTATTAAATGGATTGCGAAAAATTGAAAAAGTATGTCAAAAATGTTTGGAACACAACGGAGCCCAATTCGAGCAATTTTTGTAATTAAACTAAATAAAAATAAATTAATATGTTATTTTCTTTTAATGTTGCTTAGTTATTATGTATTAATATAGAGTTGTTATAATAAAAATGATGTTGTTAATTTTGTTTTGATTTGCGGGCATAGCCTTCTATACGAAAAATGATAAATTTTACAAAAATGTAAAAATTTTCCTTTTTTAAAAAAAATAAATATGGACTATTATATATTTTTGAAAAGCGTGTAAAAGAGCGAAAAGATAAAAAAATAATATATAGGGTGTCCCATTTAAAAAAACATAAGTTTGGGTCGTAACTCAAAAACAAAACTTTTAGAAAAAAACTACCTACGCCAATGAATTCTACGTAAAAAACTCTATAACAATCCATTTTCACTTTATTGAAAAGTTACCAAATAATCGAGATACAGGGGACCGTCAAAAATGACAAATTTTCAAAATCGCCCTGTATGTCAGAAACAAAGGGGCTATGAAAATTTCGTTTGCGGCAATGTAAGTTTCATAAAAAAATAGGACAGTAAGCCGCAAACCCCATCTTTCTATCTTTTATAGTAAGGGAGCTGGTATATGAAAACACAAGAAAACTGGACACCCTGTACTTGCACCATTGAATTTGTTTCAAAAATTAAAATCGAGATTGGGCAATTAGATTTGTTCTATCTCTTTTAGTTTTCGATATACCCTGCAAAGTCAACAAAAAGGCACCACCCTGTACATACACATACATTGCAAAGTTAAATAAACAATTAAAAAGAAGTGTAATAAAATACCTACCTTACTATTAACGCTACACTTACCTAAACTAATGAAAACCAATAACATAGGAGGAGTATCAAAAAATGTTTGCGGCGACGTTTTCTGTTGCATAATCATAGAAGCTGCGACTACGCACACAGAGTAAGTATAGGATATCGAGGTTGCCATAGCAATAAGTACATCCATATTAGTAGTGCGGTGCTTTAAGGCTTTGTACGCTTGTACAAAAATGACGTCCGCCGAGAATCAACACTGGCGTAGAGAGGGCAAACATAATTAAGTTTTCTAGAGAAAGACCTAAAAAAAAAACCATATCAGCTAAGTGGATTTGACATATCTATCTTCATTAGTTTTGGAAATATGGTCTTCCAAATCCAAAGAATAAGTGTAAATTTTAATTTTGTAGGTAGGTATGGCAACAATTGTCCAATAATTTTATTAATAGCTATATTTCCAAAACCATTAAGTATATACCCATAAAATATGGTATTTTTGTAACGCTCTTTAAATTCTCTTTTAAATGGTGACAATATACAGGGTGTTTAATTTAAAAAAATCACTCTTTGTCGTACCCTGTATAACTTAAGAGAAAAAATAATTCTGATGAAGATACAGATACTACAGAATTATCCTAACCAAATGGTGTTTTTATTTTTTTAAATCTTTTTGACATCCCACGAAGGCATATGCCTAAATACCGGAGTACCGTGGGTGCCGGGTTATTAGATGTTTAACCCATCGTTCCCCCTGTTCCGTCAACGTTTGTCCAAGCACTGAAACATGCAAATATGCATTTCACAGCACCTTTTAGACAACGCGGTAGGGCCACCACGGTCGTTATTTTTAAATAACTACTACCTAAATATGTCTTCCCTGCTGGAAACCGAACTGGCGACCTCTGGCTTCGAAGATCAAAGCTCTGTCCACTGCGCCACGGGGGAGACCAATTTCTTTTATACATTAAAAAATAAAAAGTTAGAGGGATGTAAGTTTATTACATATCTAAGGGGGATTAAAAATAATTTCTCAAATTTGCATGGTCATATTTCGAAAACTAATTAAGATAGGTGTATGAAATGTGGCATTTTTTAAAGGTTTTTGAAAGATCTTTTTAATGGTGAAATAATATATAGGGTGTTCCATTTTTAAAAACATTTTGTCTTACCCTGTACAATTTATATGGTACGACAAAATGATTTTCATGTGTACAGGGTGGACCAAATTCGACGCTTTTAATAGGAAACTCATGTTCCTGTATGTTTTACACAAAACTGACCACCCTTTGCGAGGCTCAAATTTCAAGCCAAACTTACTGGTGAAAACCGCAACTCGCTATCTTGAGTCGTTTACTCGCTACAGGGTGTTTTTCAATTTATGGCATTTTCTTTATTCCTTCATAACTTTTTTATTTTTAAAGATTTTTTAGTTCTGTAAAAACATTTTCACAGCAACTTTTTCTTGCGATTTCAAATATACTTTTTGTTTTTTTCTAAGATGACGAATTTTTGACTTATTTATTTATTTTTGGAATTTTTAAATGGAACACCCTGTATATTATTTCAATTTTAAAATGAGCAAAAATTACCGTTTCAAAAATGTATCACACTTTGTATTTATTTTCAGCCGTTTCTGAGATAAATGGCTTTTTATGTTTTTAATTATTCATATTGGGTAGAAAGTAGGCCATGAAAGGAGCAAACACGTTTATTACTTTAAAAAATCCTAACTTAACTTGTATGTATTTTATAAAAAGATTTAATTATTTTATTAATGTTTTGCCCTAAGAACTTTTTGAGCATGTTTAAATATCAGGCCAATATTTTATATCTAAAATAATTGCAGAAAACAACACTATTTTCCATTATGCAGGTAAGCAATAGGTGGCCATGGAAAACAAATGCAGGCTTCTGACTTCTTAAGATGGCTAACACATTAAATTATCATCCGCTATTCGTTGTTGCTACCTTATACGGATTGTGGAGGGGGATAACCATCTGAATGTTTTAAGGGATATTTTTCTTATTCTTCTGTCTTACAGCTGCTAACAAGCTTGTCTAACAGCTGACGTCATGATAATGTGAATTGAAAAAATAAAAGCGCTTACCACCAATGACAAATGACATTAAAAAAATAATAGTATAAACTAAAAATGGTAATTCCACTTTTAAAAGAAAAAAAAGAAAATTAATCCTTTACATGGTTTCCCACACATACTATTATTATTGTTATTAATATACATTCAGTCAATTTTGTTTGACTTTTAACCTGAAATTCGGCTATATTTCCCCCTCTTTGTTTTTCAACCTGTTAGACAGTGGTTAGACATCTCCCGAGGCCGCTAACAACCGCTGTGAGCTGCTGTAAGACTGACGTCATTGATTTGTCAAAAAATGAAAGTGCTTACAGCTGCTGTAAGCAGCTAACAAAGAAAATATCCCTTTTAAAAGTGTCCGTCGAAAGGCGCAACTTAAGGTGGCGCCACAGTAGTCAGAGGAGATTTTTAACCAGTGAGTATAAATTATTAGAGTGAGATACAAAATGAAAAAGGACATATAGATACAAAATAAAAAAGGAAAGAAATACCAAAATTCCTAAACTGGCTACTGTGGCGCCATCCCAACTTGCTACATTCCGATAGCCACTTTTTCAACTTTTCCGCCATAAAAGATGGTTATCCTCCCCGCCACCATCCATACTACCTTATTAAAATGTACGAAAATGAAGAAAAATATGATATGTTAAAATGTTTTATACAGTGCGATGAAAATGTTGAACGTGCTGAAAATTTGTATTTAACTAGGTATCCGGAACGACGACAACCGCATAATACTATATTTTATAGGTTTAAGAACAATTTAATAAATTATGGCAGCTTTATCCAACCGAGGCCAAAGAATTATGAAAGTCAAAGAGACCGAGAGTTAGAAGAAATTACAGTTTTGGTAGAAATTGAAAATATCGGACATAAATCAACAAGGGGTTTGGAGGAAGTTACTGGTGTAGCAAGAACATCCGGAAGACGTATTTTAAAAAAAACATAAATTTAAGCCTTTTCGAACAAGAAAGGTTCATCACCTATACCCTACCGATTATGAACATCGCATAAGATTTAGTAGATGGTTTCTTGCCAAATGTCATGAAAACCAGAATTTTCCAATCAACTGCATTTGGACTGATGAAGCGTCAATTAGTAGTTCTGGAATTTTTAATAGATACAACAGTTACACCTGGGCACGAGAGAATCCACATGTAACTGTATAAGTGGTTAATCAAGGACGATATAGTTTTAACGTGTGGGTGGGAATTTTTAGAGGCAGGTTGGTTGGCCCTTATATCTATGATGGTATTCTGAATTCACAGCGCTACCTGGAAATCCTAGAACAATTTATTGAACCATTGATAGATAGTTTGCCATTGGCTGAAAGGGCGTTAACATTTTTTCAACAAGATGGTTCACCGCCACATAGTTCCAGAATTGTTACAAATTTTTTGAATCAAGAATTTGGCGACAACTGGATGGGCAATCAAGGTCCAGTCCATTGGCCAGCCAGGTCACCAGACCTGACCCCAATGGATTTTTTTATGGGGCAAGATAAAGGATTTAACATTTCGCCAGAACCATAAATCAAGACAGGAACTGGAAGCAGCTTTACTCGAAGCATTTAATTCCCTCTCCAATATTGAAATAATAAATGCAGCAAGGCAGAGCACACGGTTGAGATGTCAGATGTGCGTACGTGAAAACGGCAGGCAATTTGAACATTTATTATAAGTAAGTAAATTAGTAGGTTTGTTAAAAAAAAATGTTTTTAATAAACATGTTTCCTCCTTTCGTGGCCTACTTTCTACCCAATATAAATAATTAAAAACATAAAAAGCCATTTATCTCAGAAACGGCTGAAAATAAATACAAAGTGTGATACATTTTTGAAACGGTAATTTTATGCTCGTTTTAAAATTGAAATAATATACAGGGTGTTCCATTTAAAATTTCCAAAAATAAATAAATAAGTCAAAAATTCGTCATCTTAGAAAAAAACAAAAAGCATATTTGAAATCGCAAAAAAGTTGCTGTGAAAATGTTTTTACAGAACTAAAAAATCTTTATAAATAAAAAAGTTATGAAGGAATAAAGAAAATACCAGAAATTGAAAAACACCCTGTAGCGAGTAAACGACGCAAGATAGCGAATTGCGGTTTTCACGAGTAAGTTTGGCTTGAAATTTGAGCCTCGCAAACGGGGGTCAGTTTTTGTGTAAAACATACAGGAACATGAGTTTCCTATTAAAAGCGTCGAATTTGGCCCACCCTGTACACATAAGGAGATAATAAAAATCTGATTACTTATTCAGAAACTACAGAATTGACCCAACAAACAGATATTTTTAAGTATTTTGTACGATAAAAAAGTTAAGGAGGGTGTAAATTTATAACTTGACTACCGGTACCCTATTCAATTATCAATATTAGAACTATTTTAGTGCAATAAGACTGATGATTTTTGTCCCGCAATTCCTATTGTTCAGTGCACTGTTGCTTTTTAGCTAATACCAAAATCAGCTAAATATCATAACACATAGCAATGTGAGGAAAGGAGACATTGCAATTTAACGTAATGGCATAACGGCATGTAAACATTTTCCATTGAATGACTCACGTATATCCTTGGTTGTTGCTTTAAGCTACGGTTTCCTAGGACTGTCGGTCGGCGGAAACCGACGCCTTTTATGTTCGCCCAAATCAAATATTCACTTGAATGTGGTTTCATTTAAAAGTGTATATTTAATTTAGGCAAACGTAAATCGCGTCGGTTTCCGCCGACCGGCAGTCCTAGGCCGATATACCTTTAGCTATTGCTTATATACCTTTTTACCTAATTTACCGTGCAAGAATTATAGTACAACAAATTTAATACTGGTATTATATAATAATACACAAACCGACTTTGAGCATTTTCCTTCATTGTAGAATTTTTTATCGAAATCCATAATAACAGCCACTAAACACAAGTTGTAGACTTTTTTATTGCATTAATTTATTAAATCATAAAATATAAAATGTAATAAATCATAAAACATATTAAAAAATATGATACTAACTGCACCAACAGTAAGCTAAATATAGTGGCGAATGTCAAATTGCACTACAAGAGTTCATAAAGTTTTTGTCGAGGGCGCCTAATTTATTTTAAACCCTAATAAAGTCTACAAATTTAGTATTTATTTTGATTATACTTATATGTCACTTACCTGGTATAACACAGCACATTTCCTCATGCGACGCATGACCTGTCGACATAACTGTCATAAAGTACAGCATGGCGACCATGCAAGGACCGCCGAAAGCTAAAGAAAATAGAAAACTTCTTCTCCACTTTTTAATCTCGTCTTTTTGTTGCAATCGTTCATCATCGCGTTCTCTCGAAAACAGCTGTGCTTCAAAACCTAACCTAAGAATTTTTTTTTAATATAATATAATTATAATATAATATAATTATAATATAATATAATTATAATATAATATAATATAATATAGACGTCGTGTCAGTCCGAAATTACAATAAGCAATATTTACCAATGCGTGTCATTTTATCGTGAAAGGTTTTGATTCATGTGTTTCCTGTGTCATTATTGCTTTACCTGATAGTGTTTAACACACTGAAAATCAGTTGATAACATTGAACTGACACTACCTGTATAAAAAGTGTGTCAAAAAGTTTTTTTAATTCTTGAATTACTTGCGAAGGCAGTTTAAATATGACCAGAAGTTTTATTATCGAAACTAAATAAAGCCGCATTTTGTCTTTAAATTCTTGCAACAATATATGTTAAATGTGCGCATAGTGTTAACTTTAATTGTTCCCATTTAGTAATTGTCAAAGTGACAGACAGTTCATGTTTCTGTTGCAAAACGCCGAATAGTATATTTCTCATGAATGCAACTGTCAAATCAAGTGATATTTAGCATATTTTAAGCACAATACGAAAACTTCACTTTATCAAACAATTTTTGTTTTTCGTTGGTTGTACTGTACGCAATGTTCTTAAATGTGCAAGGTTGGCGTAGATTCCATGTATTTAAAATATTTAAAAAAAACTTACGCTCGTCTATCCTTTATGTTTTTGTCTTGAAAAGTGCAGAATATAAAAAATAGTACATATTAGCACATAGATGTGCAGTCTGCAGACGACATAGTCATCATAGATAAACATACAGGTTCAGTTAAATAACATAACATATGCATATGCATAGGCAATGTGAGGAAAAAAGACAACCTAACTAAATCCCGGCATGTAAACATGCGTTGCTCATATTTTATATTGGGCGCATTCGGGAGTACTCAGCCGCTTAACCGCTGGGTAAGCGAAGCGTCAAAATTTTCAATTTCAACCAATAGGATGGCTTTATTTTGACAGCTTTGACACTCTGCTTACCCAGTGGTTAAGAGGCCGAGTACTCCTGAATGCGCCCAATAAAGAAGGAATAGTCATACATATATAAACCTTATTTAAATAAGTATTAATTATTTTTCTTACATAATTGCTAATTAAAAATCATAAAACCTAATTTTTAAAAGAAAAAGATCCCGCAATGCCTCTTTTATGGTCTAAAAATATGCAATTAAGTAATTTTTTTCTCTTAAATTAAACAAGATACGGAAAAAAATTAAGAGACATAAAAACAGTCAGTGGAGTACCGTATTTTTGTTAGACCTATTCCTTCAGTTGCCTCCCGAGACGCCACTGGACTTATTGTTAGTTTTAGACAACGCGGTAGTGCCGCCACGGTCGTTTTATTAACGTTTATTTAAACTTTTCTTCCTAAAATAAGCTAAGGAATTATACCCTGTATTTTTAGCCATCAAATAAATTACACCCTGTATGTTTAAAATCTCACAAGCATTCAAAATTGCTCTCTTTTACAGCAGCGAGGGTGTTTTTTTGACGATATATGGAAAGAATGACCTGAAGCCGAATTCAATAAAACATTCCTGAATTACTTACTTATTTATAGCTTCTATAATACTTCTAGGTCCCGTTATCTCGGGATCATATTTAAACTTTCCTCTATGCATTGTCAAGGCAACTTGTGCGCTTAAAACCCCAGGAACTTTAATCACATTGCTTTCGATTTTGTGCACGCAACTAGAGCAAGTCATGCCTATTATTTCGAGGTCCACCTAAAAATAATTGTAATTTATTAAAGTTAATAACCTAATAAGAGTTTTATAAAAATAATAGAAATATTAAAATAAACCAAAACTTAACCACAACAAACAAATACATTGAGCTAAGTAAAAAGTAGATAGGCTAATAAAGCAACAACAAAGCGGGACCGATACACAGTGCGTTAAGAAATAGGGATTTCGGGACAAAAATCGTATCAGTCCTATTTGACAAAATCAGTTCTGTTATTAAGAATTGAGTAGATCGGCTAATACAAAAAGCTGTAATTTACACTTGGGTGTTAAGCCGTAAGTTGAAGTTATTATTTTTTTTAAAGGAACGTCTTGTGCCATGTATAGAAAAATTCTTGGATTTAAACCTATTGAATAGGGTTTAATTAAAAAACAATAAATATACAAACGCTCGTTTTCTGGTAGTGTCTTTTTTTGTGAAGTTAGCCATGCAAACTTTTGCGTAGCCAAGGAAAATAAATTACACTGTTACAGATAATACTTTGTAAAAAGTTAAATATGCCTCGTTTAAGTAAAGCACAGTTAAATCGCGTTATAGAAATGATACAAGGTGGTATGTCTCAAGGCGTGATGGCCGAACATTTTAATGTTACGCAATCTATAATAAGCAGACTTTTGAAAAGATTTCAAAATAATAAGTCTCCGAGCTATGGTTACGAAGGTGGATGCCAAAAAGTAACGACAATAAGAACAGACCGTGCAATAAAAACTGGTGTTCGACGCAATCCTATACACAGTTCTACTACGGCTCTTAAGGTACGTTTACATCTAACATTTATTGCATAATATTTATGTCCGACAGAAATTCTGGCTAATATAAACGAAACAAAAATTTAGATTAGACATACATTTTTAATTGTTTACATTAGCCAGAATTTCTATCTGACATTAATATCATGCAACAAATGTGAGAAGTAAACGTACCTTTAGAATTCATTGCTAAGAATAAACATCAATATTTCCAGATCAACAATTGAGAGACGGTTATATGATTGCTGATGTAATGGGAAACGAATTCATTTACGTAAACGACAATGTACGGCCGCATAGAACAGTAAATTTTTCTTCAGTTAATAGAATAGTTTAGAAAAAATTTAGCGAAAATGGATTGGCCCGCTTCTTTTCCAGAAGCCAATACCATAGAATACATTTGGGATGTGTTGAAAACGCAAATTAGAATGCGGCAAGTGCAGCCCAATAATATTATTGAGTTGAAAGACCTGATTAGGGGAAATGGGCACTAATTTTCCAAAATGTAATTGACCATACTATAAACAGTATGTTAAGACGTTGTCGGGAAATAATGCGGGCTAGAGGTAGTTCCACCCCTTTCTAGCAATTTAGGTTATGCCTTTGTAATTAGAAAAATATGTTAATATTGTTGTTCTTCATTTTTGTTACTAATGTCATTCGTTGGTATTATTAATTCTAAAATAAAATTTTATTACATTGGAAAATATTTTTTTCCTAAACGAAATTAAATAAATTCAGAAACTAGAAAATGTTCTATTTGTTGGAGGAGTTTCTTCTACTATACAAGGTATTATACATCTTTTATAACTGCAGATAAAGTCCAGGGCAGTATTAAAATATATATATAAAAAACCCCAACAGCTAAACACCCTGCAGTTATTTTTCTAGGTTACAAAAACTAATGTCAACTTAGGATTAGAGAGGGAGTGATTGCCAAACAAAACAAAAAAATCATCCAATTTTATTAAATAAAGTTATAAAGATTTGAATTTAACTATCGTTTTAGACTATCCACTTCAAATGAATCTAAGTGTATTATACATTTAACACATATTATACATTTAAGTTGTATTTTTTTAATTTTTGTCCATATATCGACGCACTGTGCCGTGTCTCACCTTGTTTAAATGCCGGAATTATTTATTTAATCTCTATCTGCTGGTATTCTACACGCGTTACATACGGTATATATAGTAAATCAGTAAGTAAAGAGTCGGCTCGTACTTCGTTGAAACTTTTATCTTGCATTATTTTAACTTTTCAGGGAAGGCAAAAATCTATATGTGTAATAATTGCCCTTTGGAAAAGGTCAAATTTTAAAGTAACATATTTTTTTTATTGTGGGGGTACTAATATAGGATATCTACTAATTGATGGCACACAGAAAACCCACAGACTCCTTGTGCCAAAATATTAAGATTTAACCAAACATACAGTTGATTATAAGATAGATACAGGTTGTCAAAGTGAAAAAATATTTTTAATGTTCTATTTTAATTTTATTTCGATATTTTTGGACCGTTTTGAATATTTTAATAATAATCGCTGTCAAGGTATTTTAAGATATCAGCAATTCTGATTTGATAAGAATTTTTATGTGTAAACTAGAAAGCGCACTATTTAAATTTTTCTAAACCGTCACAATTTTTTTGTGCTACTCTGTTTGTACCATCTAAATAAACCAGTAAACTTCCCTATTATTTCTACACAAAAAGGTATACTTTGTAAAAATGGTTCTGAGCAACCGTTTTGAAGATATTTCCGTTTAGGATGTTTAGTGCAGTTAAAAGGTATATGGAAGAATACATTAACTCATTCGTTTAATATGAGGCAATTGTAGTTTTGGATAATACACTGTTTTTGAAGGCATTTTCGAGTGCATTGAACAACTTAAACGTAAATATCTTGAAAACGGTTGCCAAGAGCGATTCTTACAAGTATATCTTTTTGTGCAGAAAGCATAGCTTACTGGTTTACTTAGATGGTACATGGTACCTAGCGCCCTCTAGTTTACACATAAAAATAATATCAGATCTTAATAGCTGATGTCTAAAAACCCCTAGATATCAAGTTTTATTAAAATATTTCAAACGCTTCAAAAATTATCAAAATAAATTTAAAATATTTTTTCACGTTGACACCCTGTATCTTCCTTATAATCAACTTTTTGATATAGGTATGGTTAAATCTTAATATATAGGCATAGGGATTCTATGGTTTTTCTGTGTACCATTAATTAGCGGACACCCTGTTTACAAAAAATGTTCTATTAGACTTTCAATAATTAACTGAATTTTATACTATTTGCTAACCAGAACTTACTTCGGATTGGCCGGCTCCGGACTGGACCATCACGGTGGCTGGGAAACCCAGCTCGCTTATCGAGGCCGCTATGTCAGGCGGCGTAACTAAACTTGGGTCGAACTGAACTTCCGCCCTAGCGGCAAGAAGGGACACTAATATCTTATGGCAGCCTATAATGAAACATATATTAAAAAGATTCTTCTCTAAACGTTTAATTTTTGATCATAACCAAACTAAATACAACACAAATTAATACCAAAAATAATATTTTGTAAAAGTTTTCTAGCCAAAATTATTCATGTAATCCAAATTTATGATTATATTACATATGTTAAAATAAAAACTCAAACAAAATCTAGTGTGCAACAACTAGTTTTAGTTGCTCCTAACGACGGGTCATTATATACCATGTAACCATTTTTCAAGTAAAAAATAGTATATATAGAATTTTTTCACTGCTAACATTGATATATTAACAATTTTAATTTTGGCTTTAGTAATTTCCTAAAATTTGCCATGTGTCAAATTTTAATATGAGAATTATTCTTTATTATTAACCTAGGTTTTTTATTATCATTATTTACCTAGGGAAGGAAATATTAATTTTCGTTAAGGAAATGGAGTAAATAATAGCAATGTCTCAGGTTAGCAGTAAAAGCAAAATTTTGTTTTTTTGAGCATGTACATTTTTCTTGGCGCCATATGTAGTTTACTTTAAACCGGGCGCCAGAAATACTAGTGTTTCTTAAGAAACGAAAAATTACAATAGTAGGAGAGCTAGTGAACCCTTCAAGTAACGTTGGGCCTGTAAGGCTAGAAATTTGTATAGTGATGGGTCATAGATTGCCTTATATAAAAAAACTTGTTTCTCTTTCTATATTATATACAAAATAAAAGGGCCAAAAAATGAGAATTGCCAGATATCTCGAATGCTAATAAAGATATCATTATGTACTTTTTGCTAGTCACAATCTCTCGAAAATCAAGCCCATGACATCTAAGTCCATTTTTCTATCTCTTCGGGAAATACGAGTTTCCTGTATCCCTATATTTTGTACATTATCAT
>JACEGR010011701.1:0-14007 GCA_014170235.1 Listronotus bonariensis | reverse complement strand
AAAATTGAATAGTAAAAAAGTTTTTAAGTAAAAAGTTTCCCTACCAAGGTATTATTAGGAAAAGGACAAACAATTATTTAAATCCACCAAAGATCTACTAAGAAAATGGCCTTAAAACCAACTTCTCTGACTTATTTTTCATTTACTTTCACTTTACCCCGCATCTATCATTTTTCTTCTAAGGTAATTTGACTTCACTTCTTTGTCCCATTAAGGCCTCAGACACGATACTAAGATTCAGCGGCCAGAGTTGAGCGGAAAGTTCTTTTATTCTCGCAATGCGAGAATAAACTTGTTTTGAACTTGCTTCTTATTTAAATCAGCCGCTCGACGCTCACGCTTAGTATCATGCCTGAGGCGTGAACAAGGGGATAGTAATGATTCTGACATTGTCACGTTCAACTATCGTCAATAAACCGACTTTGCAGACGACCGATTTTTTTTACATAGAAAAATTGTATTAACTTATATTTGATTGGTATTGAAACCACAGGATACTCAAATTTGTGAAAATTGTTAAGGTTTTAATAAACAAAAGATGGAGACTCACCCTCAAAATCTTAAGTAGTAAGAGGGCTCTGGTGATACCTTATTTTAAAGGTCTCTCAACCCTGATATCAACTGCTAGGTTTGAAGTCTGCTATTATTTTCGTGGATATGACAGCTTGTCAAAATTTTGTTTTTTTTAATATATAATATTAAATTACGTCAAAAAACAAGCTACTTTTTACTAAGGGGATATGATAAGGGTTAAATGAACTTCAAAATAAGATATTAATTAATTCTTCTGGCGTTTTTCCTTATAGGTATTATATATCATATGTTCATATGAAGTTTTTTCTTATTTTAAATTGTAGAATTACCCCATAAAGTTTGTCGGCCGAGTTACCGGACACTCTGTATGCACGTAGATAATTTGATTAAAATTGATGAAAACTTTGATGTCGATTGGTGTCTAAACAGTGGGGTTTATCGACTCTAATAAAGAGTACCTTATTTTTTTAAGTTTTGGATTGTCTATAAAATGGCGCCCCAGCTTTACGATTTCTCTCAAAATAAAAAAGGTATGATGTAAATAAATTTTAAGGGTTAGGTGAAATGCCCTCTGGCGGTATTAAAAAAGTACTTTTATCTTCAAATTTTAGAATCTGCAAAGCTTGATTCGTGTGCCAAATTTCAACTAGATTCGTTAAAAAATAAATGCAATATGGCAAAAAACAAAAATCAAAATTTAAATTTTATCCCCTGTAACCAGGGAGATCTCGACATTTTGTCAAAGGACTCACTAATATTATTTTTCATTGCAGAATGACCACTTAAAATTTCCCAACGCATTTTTCGAACACCCTGTATATTATTAAATAAATAAAAAATTAAATAACACTTGGTTGCCTTTGCTTAATACTAAAGTATCTTCAGGAAGACTAAAAATCAACTAACTCATCACCTTTTTTGTTTTATAAATAATAAATACACCAGCAACCAGTTGTGTATCTCACTATCACACTATAACCAAACAAACATATTTGACATTTTAAACCTAAATAATAGTTAGTTTTTATTTATTTTTTATTTTTATTCAATTTATCATGACAACGTCGATTTTTAGTTCTCCATTTATTTGTTTTAATTTTTTTGTTTCTTTGGTAGTTTTAATTTATTTTCTGGCGTGTACCCAAATCACTACCATCAATAAGGATTGTACCCTCTACATGTTTATACTAAATCTGTAAATTCCAGGTGTGCACCTATACTACGTCAATGGTGAGGTTTACGCAGAATGCCTGTCTGATTCCGCAATCTTTGTGCAATCCCGCAACTGTAACCATCACCACAACTTCCACCCTTCGACGGTTTGTAAAATTCCTGCGGGCTGTTCACTGCGGATTTTCAACAATGCTGAATTTGCGCAGTTACTCTCCCAGTGCGTCAACCACGGTTTCGAAGCAGTTTATGAGCTCACCAAAATGTGTACCATTAGGATGAGTTTTGTAAAGGTAAGAAAGGCATCAAATTATAATAATATCCATATTACCTAAACTTTTTAATTATGTAAAGATAGATTAAATTCATATCTTAAGTGCATTTTAAAATAAAGAGGATACTTTTTTTTTGTGTCACTATCAAAAATGACACTAAAAAGTTGTTGATAATTGAGCTTCAGAATATTACCGATAGAGGCGCACGCTGTCGAAGCGCTACTAAAAATACATGTTTTCTTATGAGCGTTTCCTGGTTTTTATTTATTTTAAGTTGATTATAGCCGATATAGAATTTAAATAATTATATACATAGATAATATACAGTATACTTAAAATTCATTATTGCTTTGTGCCGCAAAAAATTCGCAATTGGCGGTCATCAATGATATATTATTTCTCCAATAGTGCCGCTAGTACAAGTTGATCCACTAACTAAAATTATTTCATTTTATTATTAAATCTGATTTATATAACGATTTAGCTTTAATACTTGCCCTAATAAACCAATTGAAAATTTTAGTTTTTGTCAAAAATAAGAAATCTTGTTAATTAACTTTTGCCCGTATATCTTTTAAAAAAAATTCTATCAACCCTAAACCACTTTATATTGTAAGGCAATTAAATATATATTTTTATTAATGAAAAAATGTTGTTTGACATGTCTAATAAGTTGTTTATTTTTTATTATTAAATCTGATTTATTAAACGATTTAGCTTTAATACTTAATAAACAAATTGGAAATTTTAGTTTTTGTCAAAAATAAGAAATTTTGTTAATTAACTTTTGCCCGTATATCTTAAAAAATGTATTGTTTTGATCAACCCTAAACCACTTTATATTGTAAGGCAATTAAATATATTTTTTATTAATGAAAAAATGTTGTTTGACATATAATAAGTTGTTTTTTTATTATTATTAAATCTGGTTTATTAAACGATTTAGCTTTAATACTTGCCCTGATAAACCAATTAAAAATTTAAGTTTTTGTCAAAAATAAGAAATCTTGTTAATTAACTTTTGCCCGTATATCTTAAAAAATGTATTTTTTTATCAACCCTAAAACACTTTATATTGTAAGGCAATTAAATCTATTTTTTATTAATCAAAAAATGTTGTTTGGCCTATAATAAGTTGTTTCTAGTTATTGAAGTAAAAATGGAATGAAACAAAAAGTTTCTTTTTAAATATTTTTATTAACAAATCACAGTTTTTATAACTTTCTTAACTGTCTGCTTTTCTTCTTTCTACCTTCGTCAATCCTGTTGTTCCAAATAAAATGCATTCTACTAACTAAATAGAAGCATATTATCGCAGATGTCAATTCCGCTTCATGCTCACTACAACCAACACGGGAAACATATATATCTCTTCTAATTTCGACAATATTGTGGCAAAAGTGCCCTAAATTCACTGCGGTTCTTGACATGGGTCATATCGTCGCTGTTATTACGAAGGGGCCTATCTCGATATTTGGCGAAAATGAGTTATACCCATTGTTACACAAGGAAAGACCATATTTATGTTAGTACAAACTTGCATATCCTAATACTATACCAAAATGTAATTAAATTAAGATAAGGTCAGCGGTATAGGCAAAACAATGATACCAGTTTACTTTAAAACACTCTCCTGAAAAGTTGTAAATATCGAGATAGGCCTCATTATAACTACTTGGGAAGTTTAAACTATTCTTCAAAATATTATCTAATTTATTTTGTAATGCTGCAGTGTCATTTTCAGGGTCAAGAATATCTTCAACATTCATCAGCGTTTTGAGTATTTCTGATCCTTCCACATTACTTCCCTTGGGTGGTTTAACAAGTGAATAAGTACACATTAATCGAACATTTGTACAAAGAGTCTGGAGTCTGGATGATCATTAGACCCACATGCACTTCTTATCAACCTAAAAAATCTCTAAAACAGAAATCAGCACCTGTATTCTGTAACTCGATAGAAAAGAAATTTCCTGAAATTGCCATATGATTTACATAGCATAGAAAGGAAATTTCTTCTCTATCGTATTACAGAATACGGGTGCAGTTCTATTTAAATAGAAATATTTGAACTGTCAACGTACCTCCAACGCATCTTGATTTAACTTTGCTGTCATCAAATACTTGTATCCATGATTTTCACAGAGAAAATTCATAATACCAAGAGTAGTTTTCAAAGTAACAATTATACCATGAAATGTACTATCAAATAGGAAATGGATGTTATCTGCTTTAGCATATACTTCCCATTTACAGATATACTCTAGGAAGTCCTTGATAAACTATAGATACATACTCCATTAAAATGCATTCGATTCAGTACTTAGAGTTAGCAAACCTGTTTTTTTACAGATCCTTTTTTCAGAATTCGGCCTTGTGGTCTTCTTGAGCTCATTATTTCAATGAGAGGGGATATATGTGTACTAAATTTTACATGTTGATCACAGTCAATTAGATTAACGTGTATTTTATTTATAGATTTTCATTGCTGCAGCTGTTCGTTTACTAAAAAACTATAAATATAAAGAGTGTTCACTTAAAAACTTACCACTCAAATTACCTCCAAAAAGAGAAAGATTTAAGAAAATCGCCGAAACACGTCAACATATGTATGAGCTTTAAAATGATGTATCACTCGACCCCCTTTCTCATTTAAGAATTTCGGCTGGTCGCCCTGATGGTTAAGGGGTTAAAGGGGCGCTGTCCAAATTTTTGGAAAAAATGTTCCCCCTCGAAAAGCGTATTTCGGCGATTTTCTTAAATCTGTCTTTTTTCGCAGATAACTGAGTGGTACTTTTTAAATGAACACTCTGTATATAAAGGTATTTTGTTCTTCAGATTTATTTTTGACACACTCTATAAGCTTTACCAATATTTATTTTCCTGATAGTGTTTGGGGTCAACATCATTTACGGATAATTTAGAACTTACAGCAAATCTTCAAGGCTAAACTATTAGGATTGTCCACTTTAACAACTGTGTTCCAATGTTTTACCTTAACAATGCCATCAGGAGTCTATAAAATATAAGAGATCTAAGATTAGTTAATATTTCCAATTCGTAACTCTAATTAAAAATGTATATCCACATAATAAATATAATTATTATTCTGAGATTGCATACCCATGTCTGACTTCTGCTAACAATAAAATTTCTGATATTCTTGATTAAGTGCCGAAAATCAGATAAAAACCACAACTGCCTAGATGAATCGAATTCACAGGAAGGATTTTTAAATATTTTAAATTTACAAATCACAGTTTTGACAACTTTCTTAACTGTCTGCTTTTTTCCTTTCTACCTTCGTCAATCCTGTTGGTTTCTTTACAAATAAAATGCATTCTACTAACTAAATAGAAACGTATTATTGAAGATGTCAATTCCTCTTCATGCTCCCTACATCCAACACGGGGAACATATAACTCTTCTAATTTTGACAATATTGTGGCAAATGTATCTTGATTGATTGGGGTTCTTGACACAACATCCAGTACAGTTGATTCTATTACTGATATTAAATCTTCTAACTGTTTGGACGGATATGTCAAAAATCCTTTACTTAAAATTTTGATAAGTCTATTTTTTTCTATATTATCATGTGAAGTACTTTTAGTGAAATGGAGGCAATGATCGCATTTTGTAAATCTTATTGCTTTTCTTGCTACATACCCAGATACATAAGCTAGAACAAAGGGTGACGTTTTCATGATATTATAATTGTGTTCAGCCATTGGGTCATCTGATCCATTATAACTACTTGGGAAGTTTAAACTATTCTCCAAAATATTATCTAATTTATTTTGTAATGCTGCAGTGTCATTTTCAGATTCAAGAATATCTTCAACATTCATCAGAGTTTTGAGTATTTCTGATCCTTCCACATTACTTCCCTTGGGTGGTTTAACAAGTGAATAAGTACACATTAATCGAAACATTTGTACAAAGAGTCTGGAGTCTGGATGATCATTAGACCCACATGCACTCCTCATCAACCCAAAAATCTCTAAAAAAGAAATCGGTTTTATTTAAATAGAAGTTACTGAACTGTCAACTTACCTCTAAAGCATCTTGATTTAACTTTGCTGTCATCAAATACTTGTATCCATGATTTTCACAGAGAAAATTCATAATACCAAGAGTAGTTTTCAAAGTAACAATTATACCATGAAATGTACTATCAGACAGGAAATGGATGTTATTTGCTTTAGCATATAGTTCCCATTCAGAGATATACTCTAGGAAGTCCTTGATAAACTGCAAATACATACTACATTAAAATGCATTCAATTCAGTACTTAGAGTTAGCAGACCTGCTCTTCTACAGATCCTTTTTTCAGAATTCGGTCTTGTGGTCTTCTTGAGCTCATTATTTCAATGAGATTGGATATGCGTGTAATAAATTTTACACTTGGATCACAGTCAATTAGATTAGCGTTTTTTTCTCTATAGATTTCCATTGCTGCAGCTGTTCGTTTACTAAAAAACTATAAATATATATATATATAGATACTTTGTTCTTCATACGTTCTTTTTGACATACTCTATAAGCTCTACCAACATTCATTTTCTGATAGTGTTTGGGGTGAACATCATTTATAGATAATTTAGAGCAAATCTTCAAGGTTAAACTATTTGGATTGTCCATTTCAACTACTGTGTCCCAATGTTTTAACTTAACAATGCCATCAGGTGTCTGAAAAATATAAAGCTTCAGACATACAGGGACAGCAGCGAGACGTCGCGCGTCGCCGTCCCGGCCGAATTGTCACGGACGTGTTTTCATATGGCATTGACGCACTGATGTCCCGCTGCTGTCCCGTCGCCGCTCGCTGTGTGCCGGAAGCTTAAGAGATCCATGATTAGATACTATTTTAAATATGTAACTCTAATTAAAAATCCATATAATAAATATAATTATTATTCTGAGATTGCATACCCATGTCTCACTTCTGCTAACAATAAAATTTCTGAGATTCTTGATCAAGTGTGGAAAATCAGATGAAAACCATAACTGCCTAGACGAATCGAATATATGTTCACAGGAAGGATTTTGTTGTGAAACATCAAATTTTTTCCACATGGCCCTGTTCCATGAAGCTCCATCAGTTGTAACTACATCAACAAAGAAACCAGCTTTTTCTAACAAGATGACACATTCTATAATTAAGTGATGCAGTACAGTTGCAGATGCACACCCCTTGCTTAAGAAACATGCCAAAGCTTGCACCCATGAGCCTCTGAAAGGTTGGAACATCATAACTAAGGCGTGGTCACCTTTCTTATTTTGCTGATGTAATGGAGTGTATTTTCCTAAGTTGGTGAAGCCATTTATTTGTAAGGTTTTGTTGTCAAATGCAACCGTTTCCGTTAATTTCATTTCATCTATAAGAAGTGTACCTGTTGAAAAAGAAAATAATTTAAGATGTGGATGTATGCTCAAAATTTACACATCATTTTACACAATAAAAATTGCTATTTTTATTATGCATAAAAAGCTCTGGACAAATTATTTATTGCATGTATGTATAAATTCTGGTTTTACAACCATATTTTTATTATAGTGACATAGAGAGTGTCTACTTTAGTTCGCATATGGTGCGAAAAGTTCTACATGGTCTAAAACCTAAAATACAATTACCATATATTAATTATTTGCAGTGGTATACGAGGTATGTCAGAAAATATGAATTTTGCTAAAGAGGAAAATAAATATCTTTATTTTTCATAATATCGAAAATTTTTATGATGAAAAGATGTTTAGGATTAAAGATAACATTCAAATATGAAAACTTGTTTATTTTAAAGAAAAACTTGTTTTTAATTTTTTTTTATGTGTTAATGGTGAAAATTTAAGTCTGTAAATTAGTTTATATTTATTTCGATATGTAATATGTAAAGAAAGCTTAAGAACTGTCAAAACAGCAAAAAGTCACATAAAGGGTCGATATTGCAAAAAAGTTTTTTTTTGATAATAAAAAAGGTTGCATATTTGAATATTATTTTTAATTCTTAACATCTTTTGTTAATAAAAATTTTCAATATTATGAAAAATAGAGGACTTTCCTCTTTAGCAAAATTCTTATTTTTGACATACCTCCTATACCACTGCAAAAAATTAATATCTAATGATTGCATTTTAAGTTTTAGACACTCAGAACTTTTTATAAAAATATATTTTTTTTCATAAAATTAATAATAAAAAAGTTTTCCATATGGTGCAAACTTAAGCAGACACACTGTATGAAAAAATACCTCTTTTTCTTCTTCTTTCATAAACGAAGATTTTTTCTGAAGGAGTTCAAAAGTTGACTTTTGAAATCCATAACACCCTTTCAATTTCTTGATATATTTATTTAATGTAACAACAGAAGGAAGCGGTAATAGCATTTGCTTTCTTAAATGCTCATATGTTGCTCTTCCTTTAATTCTCATAAGAAGGCACTCATAAATCCAAGCTAGACTATAACGTCTATTCTTTGGATTTTTGACCTTGGCTGCAGCAAAACACATCCTTACCGCTTCTTGCTGAGAATTTGGCAGTTGTGAAATAACTGTTTCCAAATAGTCCGAAGAAATTGAAGCACACTTGTTTTTAGTTTTTTCTATCTCACTCAGTAATCTGATAATCTAAAAAAAATAAACAATTATTCTGGAAAACATTCTTTGGGTATGTCTTACTTTCTGCTTAAGCCTCAAATTCTTCCTAGTTACTTGGCGAACAACCCCTTTTAATTTTGCATGGCGTTTCACTATGAAAGCTTTCACAACTGTTTTTCTCTTATTTATTTTACCTAAATGACACTGTGAACAAACAGTTGACAGTGCTCCTCTTTGCCCAGGTCTTCTTGTAGGAGCAATACCTGTGCAGAATTCAGATGACCTAAAAAAGAAAAAGATGTTTTATATCAGATATTAGAGGTTGTATTTGAAAAAAAAGTCTAAAACACTTTATTCTAAGTTGCAATCAATCACCCCCTAATATTTACAGTATACTGGTTAAGCCAATATGTATTGGTATATCAACCAGTAAAGCAACAACAAAGAATGTATGTGACTTATCCAATCAGAAATGTTTACATGCAGTTATTTACATTAGACTGTCTCTTTTTCCCATATTGTCTATGTGTTATGTTATTTAGGTGATCCGGTATACAGCCACTTATGTATGCAAACCAATCAATACCAAACAAATCATTACCAAACCAATCACCAAACCAATCATTACCAAACTAATACCATAATAAATATAATGCATAACAGTTAAAATTAATTTAGAAACCAAAAATAAAAATGTCTCCCATACTTTGCAAATTTCCTGGAAATACGTACCAATTTTTACTAAGACAAATGATCCCATTTTTTTTTTGAAGTATTGTGTATATAATTCAGCTCCTGAAAAATCACTATGAACAAAGTTACTCTTAAAAAAGAAGCTAAAAAAGTTAATTATTTCTGTACCTTTTTAATGATAGCCCAGCACATACATTCATTTTATTAATGCGTGTCATTATATTCTTTAAATGATCAACATCACTTATAATTGTGCCTTTATCTACAAAGTTGATTTCAACAGTTTGAAACATCACCTGGAAAAAATAAACATTAAGGGATTAAATCAATTCGACTAGGTATATTTAAAAAAATAACTTAGTGAAGGGTAGTTTAATTTTTGCAGTTCTAAAAGAATACAACTAAAATAATTGAATATGTTTTGCATAAACTAAATTGAGTACCTTATAAGACATTTCTGGATATATCAAAATTTTTTTCTAGGAGTATATGTTTCATCCCAATCTGCAAATATGATAACATTTTTTCCAGGAATGTAAGTTCCTGACCACTGGCCATTCGGAGTTGAAATTTTGTCCAAGTTAGTCTTTAAAAATTGAAATAAGTCTATAATTTTACTTTTTTCTATATCTACAACTAAATGGTCAACAACTTCTGTGACACCTTCCTCAGAAGTTTGTGCTTCTGATGGTACTACTGGAACAATTAGTTCCTGAGATGAAGTATTTTTCTTTTTACATTAACTGCATTTCGTTCACATGGAGGTTTTCGTCTCTTTTTATTATTGGACAAATAAGAAGGTAGATTAGGAAAAATAGATGGTAAAGCACCATCTCTCAACTTTGGCCTTCCTCTTTCCAAGCTGTAAACTACACCATCACCTAGGGTGGTGTCATAGGAATTTATAATTTCTCCTTCAACAAAGTGCAAGGCACAAACAACATCACTGGGGCCAAATATTTTATCCGCTCTAGGAATTGCTCTATTCCACTTTTCTAAAATTGAAGGATCCTAACAAAAACAATAATAAATAATTAGGCCATTAGAAAACAGGGTAATTGTCTAGAAACTGTCCGCAACTCCGATTTTGACGAAATTTGGTATACGGGGGTTTTTTGGGGCGGTGATCATGAATCTGAAAGGAAATGTTTCGTTTCCGAGATATCCGTCTTCAAAGTTGGCATTTGAACTAACATTATTTTCACAATATTCCCCCTTCTTTTTGCACACAATTCTTGATTTAAAGGTAAAGTGGCACACAATATTTGATTTTCACCTTTTGAAACCCCGTTTTTCTATTTATTTTACACCTTTTATCAAATAAGTTGAGAAGGGTTCTTTTAAAAACGCAGCAAGCTATGCATTAATTGGCCCCGGCGCATTCGCCATAAATTAAAACGATTAAAGTGAAACTACACAATTTAATTAAAAAAAGTGTAAAATACGTAGAAAAATGAGGTTTTAAAAGGTGAAAATCAAATATTGTGAACCACTTTAACTGAAAATCAAGAATTGTATGCAAAAAGAAGGGGGAATATAGTGAAAATGAGGTTAGTTCAAATACCAACTTTGATGACGGATATCTCGGAAACGAAACGTTTCCGACTAAAAATTCTTTCAGATTCGTGAATAGCGCCCCAGAAAACCCCTGTAAACCAAATTTGGTCAAAATCGGAGTTGCGGAGAGTTTCTAGACAATTACCGAAAACAGTTTTAAAGTCTTTAAGAACTATGTTTACTATAATTATTAATAACTGTTTCTATCATAGTCCGAGTCCCAATATTTTGGTTTAAACCATTATGTCTCAAAAATATAAGAATAATTTTAAAAAAGATACAATTAAAAACCGAATAAATTAAAAAAAAATCTTAGTGATCTGGTCTGTTCAAAATTTTAGGTTATGTAAGTAATCTACGAAAACTTATAAACTAAAAATAATGTCCAGTTTAACGTAACACACTGCAGAAAAAAATACTTTACTAAAAACGTGGTTATAAAGAATCATCATAAAATAAAGGCTAAATTCTACTTACATTTGGTGCTTTGAAAAGACTAGGGTTAGGTAAACCTGCTTCTTTCCTTGCCTTTATATCTGAAGGATATCCAGTTTTACAACCCGGCACAAAGCAAAATCTTTTTGTGTATATCCTTTTATCAGTCATATTTACAAATCACTTTTAATTTCACCTAAATATGGGTAAAAACTAACAGTTTTTGGATACTTTCCATTAAACACTTAACAAAATAGTATCGCAAACTACCCGAGCGCCACGAACGGCCAACCAGTGAAACGCTTTAAAAGTATGGCCAGAATTTTGAAATTACGCCATTGCCCATTACCCTCCTCCCTCTAGTCCTCCGTAGTCACTGCTTAGTCGTCATCAGGGCCGTCATTGCAAATGTAGCGACTGGCAGTTTCATTTCTATCTTTATTGATTAAAAGATAATCGACTTGGCTATTGGTATACACAATCAATCTATAAAGCCTCTCTACTTTTAGCCGTTAAGTATTTAAACTGTTATTATTGTTTTTTTATTAACAGGTATTTTCATACACTGTCACTAATGTTTAACACTGCATTACTGTATTTCATGAAACTATATAAAGTCATAAACTTCCTACCTTTTATCAAAAAATCAAAAGTTTCTCTACTTTTGGCGGCTACTGTATATTTATTCTTATCAATTCATACTTTAATAATCCTTGTAGAATTTTACCAAACATTGGATAGTTTGGGTAGCTACATTTACAAATAAAAATATATGAAATTTTTTTATATGATTAGTTCTTAGAAATAATATTTTTCAAATCGTGAACCTGGTGCCAGTTGGTGTCATCTCAAAATGTGTTTTGTTTATTAAATAGTTCTGAAAATACTTATTTTATAAATGATTATTTCGGTTCTTAGATTTTCAATTATTCTGGTTGTTGTTTTTAAGCTTTTGATTTTTGTTTGTAGTTGGAAGTAGGTTGCAAATGTGGTTTATTTCTTAAAAGTTCTGTGGTTATATGGAAAACCATATATTAAAGGCTTTCTGACAAGACCAAAATTTTACTTGATTTTTTATAACTATATAATATGTAGTTAGTATTTAGACCATTTATTTTTAGAAACATAGGAACACATAGTTAGGAAAAGTAGAAAAAACATTTTATTAGTAAGCATGGTTACTGACTTTTTAGTTTACTAAGTCGCATATTTTTTCTCAGGGGTTTTAATCAAACGAAAATTTACCTCTTTAAACTTTTTATTTTTTATTGTAAAAAAGTGTATCTAGTTAATTCTGTAGTTTTTGAATCAGTAATCAGATTTTTATTACCTCCTAAAATATACTAGGTACAACAAAAGTATGTTTTTAAAGGAATATCCTGTATATTGAATCACCATTAAAACATAAATTTAAAGAATGTTACAAAAATTCTTTTTTTAATAGATCATCTTTAATGGTTTTGAAAGTATAGACAAAAAAATATATAGACAGTTATTGCCAGTGATTTATACCTAATTTAGTCTTATTTTTAGATTTTTACGGTAATATTTCTGAAACTAATAAAAATAGTACATTAAATGTAGTAGTTGTTTAAAGTTCTTTACCAAAAAAAAAGCATTTTATTGGTAGGGTGTTCAGTAAGTTTTGAGATACTTTGTAACTAAATGGTGCAGGAAAGTAACATTGATGTTTTTTGTTTGTACATGTCATGACATGTCGTAGTCCTACATAGTTATTAGTAAACCATCAGTTTTGCGCCAGTTTGTGTCCAGCGATTTTAACGCAATGGCGTCGTGGACGACCATCGAGTGCCGTGCAATTTTGAAATACAACTTTTCGCGTGGATTATCTCAAGAACAGTGTTTAGAAGAAATGAAGCCTATACTTGGTGATGACTGTCCATCTCGTGCGACCATATACAAATAGTACAAACAATTTCAGCGGGGCTTGTTTTCGCTTGAAGACGCCTCACGGTCAGGTCGACCGTGTGAAGTAGTTACCCCAGAAAACATATCTGCCGTCCAAAAAGCTAAAGAAACAAACCGACGAATTACCTATCGACAGTTAGAAGAGACATTGAACATTAGTTTAGCAACATTACACACGATCATAACATGAGCACTTGTGTTTTATAAAAATTTGTACTCTTTGGGTTCCACACAAGTTAACTCCCGAGCAGCAGACACAAAGAGTGAATTGGTGTAAAAAAATGATGTCCAAATTCCAGGAGGGTAAACCTAAAGACATAGTGTCGATCGTCATGGGAGATGAAACTTATCTTTATTATTACGACGTCCCAACTAAACAACAGAATAAGATATGGGTTCTCGAAGGTGAAGAAACTCCGACCGAAGTTTGCAAATCAAGATCTGTAAAAGAAATAATGATAGTTGTTTCTTTGGCTCAAGAGGAATAATCGAACGTGTTGTGCTCCGAGAACAGAAGACCGTAAATGCTCTCTGGTACACTACAGTGCCTTTCAAAACTTATAGAAAGTTAAGAGGATTCGCCCAAACTCGCAACTCGCTAGCTGGTACCTTCATCATGACAATGCCCCACCCCTCATCGAGCTGAACTTACCAGTCAATTTTTGACAGATGCAGGCTTGAGACTTTTGGAACATCCGGCCTTATAGCCCCGACTTGGCGCGCCGTGTGACTTTAGGTTGTTTCCTTTTTGTCAAGAGCCAACTGGAAGGACAAAAGTTTAAAACTGAAGACGCGCTAGTGGAGGCCTGGGATAAAA
>JACEGR010011700.1:0-14017 GCA_014170235.1 Listronotus bonariensis | reverse complement strand
AAATAACCAATTCTAAATAGTATATTACATTACAAGTGTGGAAAATGACTAATTTCACACGAGTGGGAATATTGTAGCACGAGGCGTTAGCCGAGTGCGACAAACCCACGAGTGTAAGAAAGTCATTTTCACACGAGTACTGTACACTATTTTTCCTATGACCACAAATTATTCACCAAAAAATAAATAAATTAAAGTTTGTCTGTTCAGAAAAAATAAAAAACAATTGAGAACTTTGCAACACTAGGGTGATATTTACTTTGCAACACTAGTGTGATATATACTTTTCCTCACTGCTATATTATACTGTTTTGACAATATTTTTACATCGAAAATCACCTACCTAGAAGCATTATATAACTTTTATCATTTTGGAATTTAAAAAGGCCCTCACTTAATAAAAATTGTATGGTTTTGTTAGGTAATAACGCTAATAGTTTAATACGGTTTTCTGCTGTTATAAGGGTTTTTTAAAAATTATCGATTCTTACATATTTTAGACACTCTTCTAAATAAAACGTAAGTGGTGCATATCCAAAATATTCCGTTTTTTAAAAAATATCAGTAAATAAACTTACGGGACCGGGGAGTGAAAAGGGGTGCTGGGTGGGGTAAAATTGGTAAAACGAGTTAATGAAACTGAACATCACATGTAAAACTAAGTAAAAATAACAGTTTTTCCTCATATTTTTAAGAAAAATATGTATTATTGTTGTGCTAACAATAAAAAGCCATTAATGCACTTTTAAGAACTATATTTCATAAAAGTAAACTATTCAAAAATACACAAAAGTACAATTTAGCCATCTTAACAGAACTGTACCACCACGGCTAATCACCGCGCCAATAGTCGAATGCCTGAGTCACTAGATTTATTAATTTATGACAATCATGCCTAGGCAACCAACTATACATTATAATACAAAATATAATAAATATAAAAATTGTAAATGCACAACACTGTGCCAGTCAGTGAAAGTTGTTTTTGTGGTTATGTCTATTTTTGTTTATGTTTTTATTTTTTCGTAAATTTTAATAAATATAAAATAAGATGATTTCGCTAATTTGGGTCCTACCGTTTAAGGTAAATACAAAGTTTTTTTTTACTGTCACTACAATAAATATGTCACTTGCAAAACCAATAGCAGTTTTTAGAATGACATCATAATATGTATCACACCAGTGTTGTAAGTACTTTGCAACACTAGTGCTGTAAAGTACTTTGCAACACTAGTGTGATATAACGCATTTTCTATGCATGAAATCAGTGTGCTATTTGCTATTTTCACAAGTGGTCGTAGGAAAAAGGTATTTACCAATCGGTTATGTTGGCGTTTAAACAATGTATTATACGTCAAAGTTGTCACCAATTAACCAATACACTTTAAACAGTGACGTAAATAAATAAATCGTGGTTTAAAATTATTTTAAAATCTTTTACGGCGAAAATATGGCTTAAAATTACTCGGAACGTTGACTGATCATTATTCTTTGTTTTATTTAGGTTGTTATACAGGGTTCCCCCTAATAGGCTACCCATTTTAATACATGAATTATTATTTTTTAGTTTACCAAACAAACTTTTTATTATAGTAAATTACAGCTCTTTGGGATTTATGATAACTTATAAATATTTGGCTAATTAACACATTTTCAATATTAGATAAAAACTGGGCTATTACACGGCGTAGCAAACCTTTATTTATTCCTTTAACATCACAAATTTTAACTCTTGAGTTTCTCGATTGTACCGGACTAGGGCTGGCAAAAACCGGAAAAAAACAAAACCGGTTAACCGAATATTTAAAAACCGGTTTTAAAAACCGGTTTTAAAAACCGGTTTTTAAAACCGAAAAACTGAAAACGGTTTTCAAAACCGATACTTACACCGAAATCGGTTTTTAAAACCGAAAACGGTCTTTAAAATTGAAAACCGAAAACGGTTCTCAAAACCGAAAAAGGCTTTTCTAAACCACAGTTAACAGAAAATCGGAAAGTAATTGTTGTCTATTAATCGTTTTTGCGTTGATTACGGATTTGCCCATGAGCTGTGGTGTTAAGTGATAATCATTATTCATCCTAGAATATTCTTTAAAAGAAACTGGTGTAATATAAATAAGAATAAAAATATAACATCCCTGTTAATAAAATGCAAGATTCTAAAAGGTGATGTAAAAATTCCACACATACATACATAATTTATTTTTTCCTCTTTATTTAAAATTGGTATTCTATTTTCGGTGTTTTTTCTTGATTTATTGGTTAATAAAAAACAGAAAAGGAAAAGTGGTGATTTTTAAATTTTAATTTAGTGTATTATTATAGTAAGTTGTAGTTTTTAGTACATCTTTGTTATATACGTCGTGCCACTAAGCAAGCTCGATTAGTCATCCTATCCGGAATGTTTTTTTGTCTAATTTTGACCTGCTAGTGTTTAACACAATGCAAGTAGCGAGCTGGCACGACGTATATTATAAGAAAATTTTTATTAAATCTGTCAACATGGGATTTCTGAATGATCGCAAATATAGTGCTGCCGACATGCTATTGGCATTACCGATTTTAATCGCAAGAATCCCGATATATTAAAGTTTTAAATAACAATACCATTAAATTTGCCCCTTTATTTCAAACAATTCTTACTAGAAACATGTTCTTCTAAAATGCGCCGTTTTCTGGTTATTTGCCTGTCTAAGATTAAATGAACTACCCTGTATAATCTGTCAACCATTATCCGATTATACAAAATGAACGGTTTTTCTTTTTTAGATATAAACCGCAATCAACCAAAAACCTATTAATTGATATTCGAAGAACCGCTTTTTGATTTTTGTCCGATTATCCAATAAACCGCTATTCGAAAACCGATTATCCAAAAACCGGTTTTCGAATACCGGTTTTCGGTTTTCCTAAAACCGGTTAACCGAAAAACCGGTTTCGGTTGCCAGCCCTATACCGGACGGATCGCAAACACTTTGGCTTTTAAATATCCCCACATGGAAAAATCGGGTGCCGTTAGGCAGAGCTGGGTTGTATTCGAATACTCAGTATTCAGAATACATTTTGCCGGTATTCGAATACATTTGTGTGTTTGGTATTTGGTATTCGGCAGAATATTATTTTGCTCAGTATTCGGGATCTGTAAGTATTCGAATACTATTCGACGAATATTTTTTTGAGTATTCGAATACCGGCATCCCGAGTATTCGAATACCGAAAAGTGTAAGTGGTATTGGAATACTAGAATTGTTATGATTTAAATAAGAAAAGTGAAGCAAAATGGGAAAGAAAGAGGTAAGGACCTTTTTTTTCGAATACTTTTTTTCTTTGAAGTATTTAAATATTCGGTATTCGAATACTTTCTTTTCCGGTATTCGTATTCGTACATTTATAAGTTATCACAAATCTCAAAGAGTTAGCTGTAACTTAGTATAATAAAAAGTTTGTTTGATAAACTAAAAAGAAATTTTATTCAAATATTAAAATGGGTAGCCTATTATGGGGAACCCTGTACAATGATGCCTAATATTTGCTTGTTTCTAGCCGAGACAAAAATTAAAATAATATTAATTTTTGTAAATATGTTTCGGCATTTTGGATCTGGATAACCATTATTATCAGCTGATTGACCTGTTGCGACATTGGGTTTCTTAATCGGAATCGCGAATAAAATTAGTCAATTTCAGGCTTTATTTTTATTATATATTAATAGTCCTTGGGTCAGTAACCAGTAATGAAATGGATTTCATGATAAGAACACTTTTAAAAACTATTTAGGGGTTCTTTTGACAAGTCTACCACGAATATTTGTACTTCCATATATAGAAGCGGTGCTTTAACTCCAGCCTGTCAATGTTAAATGTTTCAGGTGTCGGACCGGACAAACAGGTCGGAAAAGTCAAAGACGATTGATGAGATAAGGTCACGACATTCGCCATATTGGCTAGCGCGGCTGTGACGTCAAGTCGGGCCATTTTCGGCCATGTTTGATTTTAGGCAGATCAGTGGCGTAGAATTAAGGAGAAAACAAAAAAGAACTGTATGTTGTAAACAAAATTTATTGGATTATTTTAATAGGCATAACTTAAAAACAAAAACATAAATGTGGTTTAAATATTGAAAATTAATCAAATCGACGACAGGACGATGAGGTACCTGACAGAGCAAAACATTTTCCATGGTTCCGTAAGTCAAAAACCATTTTAAAAACTTTGTATACAGGGTATCCGCTAATGAATGGTACACAGAAAAATCACAGATTCCTTATGCCAAAATATTAAGATTTAACCAAACATACCTAATATCCGAAAGTTTATAATAAGGAAGATACGGGGGTGTCATAGTAAAAAGAAAAATAAATTTATTTCGATAATTGTTCCCCCCTTTTAAATATCTTAATAAAACGGAATCTCGGGGTTTTTAGACATTAGCTTTTCAGATCGAATATTAATTTTTGTGTGTAGACTAGAGGGCGATGGGTACACTATTTAAAATTCTCTTAAACTACCCAATTTTTGTTACTACTCTGTATGTATGTAAACTAGTAAGCTTCTCTATGCTTTCTGCACAAAAAAGGTATACTTAGTAAGAATCGGTCTTGACAACCGTTTTTAAGGTATTCACGTTTTAGTTGTTCAGTGCACCCGAAAGTATGTACCTTCAATAACATCATTAGCTATAATTACAACTGCTCAGATATAAATAGCTGATAGCTAAAAACTCCTGGATACCGAGTTTTATTAAAATGTTTAAAACATAATATCAGAAATTATCGAAATAATAATAATAATAATAATAATAACTTTTATTGCCAACCAAATGATTCAAACATCACAAAGCAACGTCAAAAGTGGTTTACAACGATACATATAAATAAATTAAAATAAAATTAAAATAATATAACAACTAACATAAAGTTAAAATATCATCACTAGTAGTGGAAGTAATGAATAAAAAATATTTATATCCCTTTAACACCCCGTATCTTCCTTATCATTAACTTTTGGATATAGGAATGTTTGTTTAAATCCTAAATGGGTATTTTCGCATAAGAAATCTGTGGTTTTTTCTGTGTACCATTAATTAGCGGACATTCATCAGTATCATATGTATATAAAAACACGAATGACTAAAAACTATTCGACTAAACACTATCAAAATCTCTAAAATAAAACGAGTCCGAACCAATCAAATGTGAAGTCTCTAAACTAACCAAAAACATTAACAACTGAATATCCTTGCAAAATATACAACCAAAATGAAAATGGCAAATTTCCACAGTTTTTACCAAACAAAGCTTCGACAAGGCACGACTCTGTCATCAGCTGATAATGCTACCAACTTTGAACAGAACTGCCAACCGAAATCGTAATTCTCACGTCCCAGACAAAAGCTATCCCCGGTCTTGCTTATGCCTAAACCCCTTCTCATAAAGAAACTCTGAGTGAAGTCAACCCTACTTATTTTCAGACTTGACTTAAACGATTCAAGCCACTTTCAAGCGCGTCTATATCGCTTTTTTCAAGCCGCTTTAACTTAAGCTAGCTTCAACTATTCGATATAAACGTAGTGTATAATGTTTTCCTAGCATTCGTAGAAAAACAACCTTTACAACTTGGCTTTCCTAAACTGATTATCATAATTTTATTTAAACAGTTGATTAGGATGCCAAAACCCTCCCTACCATACGCGTAATACGTCGCAGTAGTCTATATTTATTTACCTAGTTTACTACGATTCGCTACTATGGATTAGGTTGCGATGCGGTTCAAAAACATTTTCTTTTACGTCATATAGAGATGTGGATACAAAACCCGTTGTTATTACTAAATTTAATATCACTGGTGATAAAACAGTTTTATTAAGAAATTTTAAAAAGATTAAACTAACCATAACCCCCAATGTGACAGTTTTGCATGACCGTCTGTAACGTTTCAAACCAATCGAATTACACGTCCCTGTGCTTTTTACTGTAGTCTTTGAAAGAGGAACTGGGTGGGTACTGGTAGTGTTTTTTGATGTATGATTACCGATTTAATAGTAATAATAAATTAAAAAGCAAAAAATAAACCAAAAACCGAAACATAAACCCTTAAAAAAAAAACAAAAAAACAAATCGCCTAATAACATATGCGCTAAACTACTAAAAGCTAATATCTAAATAAGCAAAGGCTTTTTATACTTTTAATAGATATCATATGTTATTATACAGGGTGATTCAAAAATCGATCACGAAACTTAAGGGGGTGATTCTACTTGACCAAATAAGGGTAGTGCTTCATATATTTTTTTTTCAAAATGTCATTCGTTTTCGAGTTACAAGCCGTCAAAGTTCAATTTTTATTTTGGTTTTTTCGCCATATTGCATTTATTTTTTAACCAATCCAGTTGATATTTGGCACACAAATCGAGCTTTGCAGATTCTAAAATTTTAAGACAAAAGTACTTTTTTAAATACCGCCAGAGGGCACTTTACCTAAAACTTAAAATTTATTTACATCATAACTAACATAGGGGACAATCAAAACTTAAAAATAAGGTACTCTTTATTAAAGTCGATAAACCTCACCGTTTAGGCACCAATAGACATCAAAGTTTTCATCAATTCTCAATCAAGTTACCTACATACATACAGGGTGTCCAGTAACTCAAACCGACAAACTTAACCAAACGATTCTACAACAAAAAATAAGAAAAAAACTTCATATAAACATATGTCCTAAACGTCTTAGTTTTTGAACTATGGTGTGTTAAATATTTATTTCTTTTTTAACACGCTTTTATTAACTTGGGTTGTAACTATCTATCTATCTATCTATGTAACGGAATCTTTGAGCCTAATTTTAACCAACTTCCAGCTATTCGATTTCTTTGAAACTTTGCACACGTGTCAAGGACCGATGAAGATGCAATAATTTAAAAACAGTATCCCGTTATCTTTTTTTGAATCGCCAGGAAAAAAATTCCATTATATTATAAAAACAACACCTAGGATGCCATCTGTTGGCAACATTTCAAACTTTGCTATTAAATGAAGAAGAAATTTTTTAGTTTTTACACAATTTGGTTAGTTGCACCATGGGTGTTCAATTTTTATGAACAATAAAAATATAGGGTTAGTTGCACCATTAGTTCAAGGATTCCATAATAAAAATTACATTATGTGTAATGTATACATAATACATAATGTGCAATTAATAAAAATTAACATTCTTTTTTTGGATCGCCAGGAAAAAAAATTTCCTTTATATTATAAAAATATAAAAACAACACCTAGGTTGCCACCTGTTGGCAACATTTCAAACTTTGCTATTAAATGAAGAAGAAATTTTTAGTGGGTTGCAATATATTGGCAACGGTCCAAACATTGCCTGGATTGCCATCTGTTGGCAAAATTTCAAACTTTGCTACTTAATGAAGAAGAAATTTTTTAGTGAGTTGCAATCTGTTGGAAAAATTTTAAAATTTGCCACTCTTGTTCATTAAAAAATTTTTTCGCCATTTTGTCAAGAGTAGCAGAAACTAAAAAATGAAAAATAATTAATAGTTTAAAAAACTAAAAAAACACGCTTTTATATGCAACCGAACTAAAAATTAGAAAATAATTTTTCATTAAAAAAATATTGTCATTTCATAAGTAATAATAATGTTGTATAGCGTGAGTGATAAATATATTAAATGTTATAATTATTATATTTGCAAATATCTATGATGGAAAAGTTATGAAAAAATAGTAAAATGCACCCACGCTTTTTACTATGAAATGACAATATTTTTTTAATGAAAAATTATTTTCTAATTTTTAGTTCGGTTGCATATAAAAGCGTGTTTTTTAGTTTTTTTAAACTATTAATTATTAATATTAACACACCGTAATTCAAAACTAAGACGTTTAGGACATAAGATGTTTATATAAAGTTTTTTTCTTATTTTCTGTTGTAGAATCGCCCCGTAAAGTTTGTCGGTTGAGTTACTGGACACCCTGTATGTATGTAGGTAATTTGATTAAAATTGATGAAAACTTTGATGTCTATTGGTGCCAGAACGGTGAGGTTTATTGACTAGAGTAACTAAGAGTACCTTATGTTTTTAAGTTTTTGATTGTCTATAAATGGCGCCCCCAGCTTTGCGATATCTGTCAAAATAAAAAAGTTATGATGTAAATACATTTTAAGTTTTGGGTAAAGTGCCCTCTACCGGTATTTAAAAAAAAAGTACTTTTGTCTTCAAATTTTAGAATCTGCAAAGCTTGATTTGTGTGCCAAATATCAACTGTATCGGTTAAAAAATAAATGCAATATGGCGAAAAACCCAAAATAAAAATTGAACTTTGACGGCTTGTAACTCGAAAACGAATGACATTTTGAAAAAAAATATATGAAGCTCTACCCTTATTTTGTCAAGTAGAATCACCCCCTTAAGTTTCGTGATCGATTTTTGAATCACCCTGTATTACCCGACTTAATTTTTTATTATTATTATTTTTTATTTATTATATTTAATTTTTTAGTGAGTTTTATTAATTTTTCAAAAGTCGGTTTAATTTTTTTTAAGTGTTTATTTATTATTATTCTGAGACTAAATTTGATTCATATTTAGGTATTTAGATTGCAGTTACTAAGCTATTAATTAGTCCCGATAAACCTGTTGATCGAAGTTATCTGTGTCTGTGGACAGAGTTTTATTTAAAAATATAGGTATATTTATCCACCTTAAACGATAACATTATGGAAAAATTTCTTTTGTAATTTGGTGGTTTTTCCTTTTTGTCGTCAGGTCCAATCGGCTCCAAACCGCCGAAAATGTTAATTAATTTGATATTAACGGCCCTTTTACTTATTTTATCTGTAGATTTTTTTTAAATCTTTGGATAAACTACGAAGGCTATGAGCCTAAATACTAACGTACCGTGGGTGTCTTAAGTGAGGTTAGAGGGAGTTTGTTGACACGGGACTTAAATACTTGAAGATTTGGGGGGAAGGAAAGACCTCCGCGGGCAGCAGGTTCCACAATCTAGAAACTCTAAGGATAAAAGAACGAACAAAGTGAGAAGTTCGGGGCCTGTCCAGTTGAACCGTATAGGGATGCATACGCGCGGAACCACGAGTTTCTCTGTTGGAAACCGTGAGTGGAGGTTCTATACTGGACAATTCTTCAGAGCAGAAGCCATGGAAGTACCTATAAAAGCGATAAATCCCCCACAAACCGACGATGGGCAAGAGAGGGAAGCCTTTCTGTAAGTGAAGGATCATTAATAAGACGAATAGCTCTTTTTTGAATAGAATCAAGAATGCTTAGGGTTGTGGGGGACGCCATGCCCCAAATATGGGAACAATATTCCAAGGGAGGTCGGATTTGGGACACATATAAAGTGTATAAATTAGAAGCGGAAAAATACTTTTGGCTCGAAAGAGAAATCCAAGCTTTTTGAAGCTGCCGTGGCTGTAGATACAATGTGTTTATGCCAGTTAAGGTTACTTTCAAATGTGACGCCCACAAGATTGAAGGTGTCTTTGCTCTGTAAAACTTGGCCGCTCATAAGTAGAGGATGAGTATTTGATAACTCTTTTCACGACAAGGAACATGATTGTGTTTTGGATGCATTAAAATGGACGAGATTTTTGGCGCCCCAATCCAATATTAAATTAAGATCCTGCGAAAGAGATATCTGCATCGCTCTGCGTTTATTTTCCAAGTCAGGTTTAGCGATGGGTTTAGGAACCTGAAACCTGGAGTGTAGGGTACTATCGTCGGCGAAACTATGAATGGAATTAGTTGTGGACGAGAGAAGGTCGTTAATGTGAAGAAGAAACACCGTTGGTGCCAAAACTGAGCCCTGAGGGACTCCAGCATTTACTTGGTGAAAGCTTGATGTGGCCGTTCGGCCGTTTTGCTTATAAAAACCAATAAAAACCGCCGAAAATTTTTATTTAATTTTTAAAAAATTAATTTTAAAAAATTTTATTCTAAGCTTAATCAATATTTATTTTACTGTGCCGTAAGCGTTTATTTACAACACTAAAAACACTTTAAAAAAATATTGTCAGACAGGAAAGGCGAAGAAATAACATATCAGGACGTCATCGTCAGCGATTAAATATAACTTAAAATTCTTGATAAGTGACCAATTATTTTTCTAAAAATTAAATTATGAACAATAAAAAATAAAAATAAAAAAAAGTTCTTTATCTATCCGGAATCGAACTTGGGACCTGTCGCTTACGGATCAACACTCGTAACACTGAAGCTATGGGAGAATATATTTTTTAAACCTTTTAAATATGCTTAAGGAAATAAGCCGTGGGTATGAATTATTTATCTTGTAAATTTTTTTTCTCCTTCTGAGAATTTTAATATTTGTTCCACCCTTCATACATGCATACTGTTTTAGTTCTACGAAACGATCAGTTTTTTTCTTGCCGCTAAAATACTTTTGGCTTTTCTTTTCCTTAAAGATGTACATCAATGATCTAAAAATTAAAAGGATTGCTAATAGAAAATGATCCCCATATATTTTCAATAGACCTGCGCACGAAATTTTTACCCCACACTGGGAGAATTGCTGTACACCTTTGCACATGCGCAGTTCTTATAAAAGTTAGCATTTTTCATTTAAAACCCAATATAGTGTTGGCAACATTGACAAAATTTGCAGTATTTTAATAAATATAGTGGTTGCAACACTGAAAACGTTTACCTATACAGTGACAGGACCACACTCATCCTAATTTAATTTATAATTTGGGATTTCCCGATCGTAAAATCCAGGTAAACTTGACGCCCTCGGCCGCCCAAATCCAATCTCCCATATACGGTCGACCTTTATCAGGTATAGTTATTTGGTATTTGGTGTTTCATCTGTGCGTTGTGAGTAATTCTTGCAGTCAATTTTTTAGAGATCAATAAATCCATTATTTTTTGTCGTGGTTTGGGTTAATTTTTTTAAACGGGAAAAATTGTATTTAAGGATTATAGAAAAATATACATGGCGTTCTATTTAAAATAACAAACTTGCCCTATATACGAAAATTGGCCGTTTTCGTTAGAAATAAATATCACAACCAAATGGCAAGGTTATAAAAAGAAACATTAAAAAAATCTAATCTCTAGTTCTAAAAATAAAAAATTATTCGCGGTCAAAATGGGTTAAAATATAGTCGGACACCCTGTATTAGCATTTGACTGATGCATTTATAATCACACAAAATAAAATTTGGCAGTTTAATCAAAATAATTTGACATACTCTCAAGTTATAACACGTAGCCATGAGCAATTTCGTCGACAATATCACGAAGTGGCGTATCTCAAAAAGTAGAAAAATTGACTAGAGCTGATGTAATTGCTTAAAAAAGTTGCTTCTTAATATTACAAATTGGCATACGTTAGATTTTGATATCTTTAAAAGTTATAGAAATATAATACTAAGCCATTATGGGTCCATTACCAATTTTAATATTTGTATTTCGCGTTTTTTTTTTGTGGTTTCAAATATGAGGTCAGTTTAGCCCTAACCCCAAAAATAAACAATTTCAATGGCATTACACGCCAAATTTAACTGAACTACAACTGCTATGGCAACGGGAGCGAAATATCAGTTTATGAATTGAGATTTATTCCTTAAACAAGTTACACCAAAACTAATTGCTTTTTGATAAAATACCAACCATTCAGTTTTGTTGTGTCAAGGTAGTGTTAAGAAGGAAGATAATAATGCGGAAAAAAATTTCGTGCAGGTTTGAGGTTGAGTCAAAGTGGGTCCTCATGAATCAAAAATAAGGTGTTTTAGCAAAAAACGTTTGCTAAATTTCAATAAAATCAGCGATACGACCGAAAAATGAAAAATTATACAACAAAAAATAGTCCCCAATATAAAACCGATTTACTTTTTAGGGACTGCTATGAAATACGAATGAATACAGATTTAAAATAAAATATTTAAATATGTATACCTAGAAACAAAATTACTTGGTATATTTTCTTTATAAATGAATCATGTACAAAATGTTAAACCCGGTCCTGTTGTTTGTTTTTAGCTAGTCAGAATTTTTTTACTGCGCATGCCCACAAGGGGACTGCGCAGGGCCCAGGTAGGGGTTATTATGATTTTCGCTGCAATCATCCATATTTATTTTTCAGATCATTGATGTACATAAATCATTTTTTAACTTATGAAGAGCTTCGACAAAATCTTTGTACATGTCAAACGTGTCTCCCAATTTTATTTTTGTTTGTTGATTAATAATAAAAATAATATTCAACAATAAAACAAATAAATATTAAAGCTAGGTTAACTTTAACTATTATTTGGCGGTTTCAATAGTTTTTATAAGCAAAACCGCCGGACGATGGCTTCTATCGATAAAATAAGTAAAAACCGCCGGTAATAACAAATTAATTATAATTTTTGGCGGTTTTCATATACGTAGATATGAAAAACCGCCAGACGGCGGTTTTCTTCTTAAAATTGAGCAACACGGCCGGCGGTCTTTTAGCCAGTACCATTTTTTAATCGGCCATTAAACACTTTTAAGGGGTGAAATGCAGTCCTGATATCCATCCTCAAATTTTTTTCAAATATCTTAAGAACGAATTGAAATAACTTCACGAAATCAAAACCATAATTTTATCTATGGAAAATTCTATCAGCCTCAATTTATTTTTTTTCAATAAAATAATTTTAAGGACCGATTTGTGGGGTGGTTTTACCTCTTAAAAATGGTTAACTGTCGATAAAAAAATACGTGCTTCTTATTCTTTTATGTACTACCATATATTGCAGTTTCAACAAAATCGGCGAGGGACACCTGGGATAGTTTTCTTGTAGGAAATGTCATAGTACTCTAAAAGGGTTCAAAAAGGACGTCTAATTATTTTAATCGCTAATTGGGCAGTGATGTTTTTCGTGATCTAGGATTTTTAGGAACCCAAGAACGTAGGTAACTACAAAAATCTCAAAAAATATTTTATTTCATACTGTCCACTAAATCCACTTACCCTGTATTAATTTGGAGCCGGTAAATTGCAGATTACGGTACCTGGTACCGTAATGTGTTGTCTAGCAACGCTGTTATGTATCATCCTTAGTATCATTATAAATGTCCACGTGATCATTGTTGTTATGCTTTGATTAATGTCATTTTTGGATGCCAAAATGGCGTTACCCATTTAATACCGTTAAGGAATTTCTACTTGTACTTAAAATATATTTTTTTCACCAACTTTAGTGAATAAAAATGATTAGATTACTACAAAACAGACTTCTTATTACATTTTTTAAAGTATTAAGTTGGTAATTTCTATTTTATTTAAACCTATATCTAGCGTTACCTATTTAATACGATTTAGGAACTTCTGCTTGTAAAATATATTATTCTACCAACTTTAGTAAATAAAAATTATCATGTTACTATAAAACAGATTTATTGTTACATTTTCAAAAATATTTTGTTTTACTCAATTTGGTAATTTCTATTTAATTTGGACCTATCTAGCGTTACCTATTTAATACCGTTTAAGAGCTACAACTAATATATATTTTTTTATCAATTTGACAGTGACAAGCGAAGAATAATCATATTACCTATGATATGGAGAACAAGGCTGTTACCTACGTAATTTAAGTGAAATAATTTGAAACTAACAACATACTCTCTTAAAATTTTATAAATAATATTTATTCATTAATTTTCATCAAGACAGTATGAAATAAAATATTATACGATACACGTCCGTCCGTCCTAGACTTGGCTCCTGCGTCGCCTCGTCCGTAAACATCTCGTACTGTAAAAGTCACCTACCGGACTTATAACGTAAAATACTAGGGGACTCTTTATTTGACCTCCGGACAGTGCGGACGTGCGTAGAGGACTACAAAGTTCTTCCCGGGGTGGCGGTTAGAGGTGCCTTACGGACGTTTTTACCTTCGGGGATCAAGGAAAGATTTACGCTAAATTGCCGGCATCTTTCTTCTGGAGCTAAGCGCTGTAAGCGAAGATTCCTAAAAGCTGATGGTATCCT
>JACEGR010011699.1:0-14021 GCA_014170235.1 Listronotus bonariensis | reverse complement strand
GCACTATGGGATAGAAATCGATTATTTTGGCCAAAAAGCAACTTTGAAATTTTAATGGCTTATGCTGTGTATTTTAAAGTAGATACTCCAAACTACATGTACACAAAATTATAAAAGGTTTTGACAACTTCTATTGGGATAATAAGAAACTTGAAAATGTATTTTAAGTAAACATAAATATACAACATTTAATCTACTAAGTTTATTATTAGCCTAGTGTACTAAAAAAAATTAAAAGAATTTAAATAATAAGAAATATTGTTTGTGTTTCCGATGCAAAGTCTCGTGAAGTCTCGCTACTTTTGTCAAAGATTTTTTTACCTTTTTCTTTATCAGTTTCTGTACTTAACATTACTTTGCTACTTTTTGCTTTCTAAGTGTAAGAACAGATACAAGATTTTTATATAATTTACAAGATTTTCCATTATAAAAATCAATATTTTTTGTCCTACACTGTATATCTTAAAAGATAAAAACATTCTGATGAAAGATATGGATTCTACAGAATCTACCCAACAAAACAGTGTTTTTATTTATTTTATACGTTAAAAAATAAAGAAAGTTGAAAAAATGTAACTCTATTACGCTTCTAAGAATAATTAAAAATTATTTTTCAGATTTGGATGGTCATATTTCCAAAACTAATTGACATAGACACATTAAATGTAGTATTTTTTTAAAGCTTTCTAAAATATTTTTGGTGTGGTGATATAATATACAGGGTATTCCAGTTAACAAAATCATACTTATTGTCGTACCCTGTTTATCATATGAGATAATAATCATCCGATTACTGATTAGAAAACTACCGAATTAACCAAACAAGCTGATATTTTAGTTTATTTTATACGATAAAAAAATAATGTTAAGGAGGGTGTAAATTTATAATATCATATAATAAGTTTTAGGTTCCCAAAAACCATCTGTAATAATGCATAATTTTTTTTATATTTTTCTAAGAACACCTCATTTTAAGTTAGATTGGCAAGTTTCAGAATTTTGACCAAAAAATTAATTTCTATCCCATAGTGCAGAGGGAGCTACTTTTTTAGGGGCCCTTTTATTTGTAAATACACATTTTGTGATGTTATTATAAATAAAGTGTACTTAATTTTAATTAATACGTAAAGTACTTTATTTTAATAAAATTAAATAAGAGTATGTCTGGTGGTTTATAATTATGTTTTACAACGTAATTATATTGAAACTCTATATGAACTATATTTTATATCCGGTCGATATCACACATAGTATTGAAAACTCTTTATTTTAATGTAGAAAAATAATTTATCACCCATTCTTGGTGATGGTGGTTTTGTGGTATTTTTTGAGAAAGTTTAATTATACTTAATTTAAAATTATGTTATCTAAGAATTTTAAAAGACTTTTAAGAGATTTTAGGCTGATTTATAAAACATAAAATTTATTAATAGATCCATGTATTGGTTTCACATATTAAATTTTATAAAACACCCTAATTTTAGTTATGCATTACTACGAGGTAACTTAAAGTATTTTAATATAATTTAAAAGAGGATTGTTTATATTTTTCAAAACTTCCTTAAAAATTGAGATAAAAAATATTAAACTGACTTTTTTAACACCAATGAAATTAAATAATCCAAGTTTACCTTCCTTCAATTTAGCTCTTAGTTAACTTAAATTGCTAATAATTAATTAAAAACTCTAAATAAAGTTTTAAAAATACTAAACAGGGGGTTTAGATATTTTTAAAAGTTTCAAAAAGTCGTGTTTTTATCAAACAAAATATTTGGTAGGTTTTGTATATTTTTTTCTTTTGAAGTATAAAACAAGGATTTGTATACTAATTTTAACTTTTTGTTTTTTTTCTGTTTAACACTCCACGAAGGCTTTATGCCTAAGTACCAGAGTACCGTGGGTGTCGGGTTATAAGATTTTTAACCCCTTTTTCCACTCTGTTCCGTCAACGTTATCCAAGCACTGAAACATGCAATTTTTGCATTTTACAGCACCTTTAGACATCGCGGTAGTAGGTAGTAGTACCCCAGGTAGTAGTTTTTAATAACTACTACCTGGGGTAGGCAGAATACTACACATTGGTTTGCCAAGCCATCTGTGCGAGGTGACGAGCGATTAAAATGCCAATGTCCGCTTCCGAGATTCCAACTCGGATCGCTGCGGTGAGAAGCTGGAACGTTACCGCTGCACTACGCTCGCCACAATGTAGTTTTTTAACTTTGCTTATAAGAATAAATATTTAGTATTAGTTCTGGTTCACCTATTTATACGCTTGATTTTAAAACTAACATGCCCTTTAAAAAGAAGTCATTATGGGAAGTGCTGGTGAATGATTGTTTGTTTCGGTTTAAATATTTTTTAAAAAAACAACTTTAAAAAAAAAAGAAATTAAAATGACGCCCAAATAATTCAACCTATGTTTTAAAATTTCTGTTTTTTTTTATTAAGGTATATATATATATATTTGTAAATTACTAGTCGTCAACATTTTATTATAGTTTAAAAACATGTCTAATACTACAAACTATTTTTTGTATTATAGAGTTTATTTTAATTAAAATAGGCCACCTCGTATATTTCTTTATTTGTACACCAATAAAAAGTCCTAAAACAAGTCTATTTTTATTAGGGGGACGGATTTTTGAGTAAGAATTTACTTCTTTAGGGTTATTCTCTTTCAACACCAACATAAACGACAAAAAGTTTTATTGAGAAAGTAAGTCAATGATTTTCTTACCTTAAAAAGTCCTTACTTGTTTTTTTAATGGTCCTTAGCCTTTTAAAATCGGTCCACTAGTTTTCAAGAAGAGACAGGGGTGGTCATATCGACTTTTGAGGAGAAGTGTGTGAGGTGCCAAAAAAAAGTTCCTCTAACCTCTTTTTATTGTTTTCACTTTGCATTCTTTTTATAAAATTACACAAAACCTCCTTAACACGTATTTGATTTGAAAAGATCCTCACTCTTTAATTCCATCATCAGCCTCACCCCTCGGACCAACCTTGGGGGATGGACCCTCAATAAATGCCCATATTTGCCATTAGACATGTATGAAACACAATAAAATATAAAGAATGTCGCATCCAAGGGGGGCCATGCATGACCGCCACTGTCAAGAGAGTTTCCCCTTATTAGTAGAGATTCGCAGCTGGTGGCTCTTCCTTTAAAAATTAGTACGTATGTACATCGCATAAATGTGCATGTTTTACCAATTTAGTTTTTTTTTTTGTTACTTTCGGTTAAGCCAGAAACGACCTTTAAATTCTTATGTTAAATAAAATACCCGGTATATTTTTACTAATTTAAATAAAAAATTTCATTCTTTGTACAGTACCAAAAAATAATTAGAGGTTTGATTTTAAAAAGTAGAAGATGTAGTGCCATTGTACTTGAAATGTCATCTTCTAAAAAAATATTAAAAATATACTGGGTGTCTTATTACAAATAAGAAAAAGGTTAGGTAATAAAAACAAATAAATTCGGGGAACTATCCACATTTATGTGATATACATAGGTAACAAATGTTATTTTAAACAATAAAAAAGTTAATATGGGTTAGCCACCGGCTACGAACTCTGGTATTTAGGGTACTATAAATACAGGGTCTTCCACGAAAATCTTGATTTTTCAAAAAGTAGGCTTTGGAAAATGTTTGAAAATTTGTAATAATAAAAAATGTAAACTCTGTGGGGGACATACGACTAAAAAAGTTTAACAGATCTTGCACTTCCGGTTATACGTGAAGTTAATGTCAACTTCCTTATTTTAAAAAGAACACCCTCTATATTATTTATGTGTTAGACTCTGCATTAATTTTTTTAACTTATTTTATGTATAATGTCCTATCCCTAAGTCAAACCCTTTTTAACATATTTTAAATCATATGTCAAAAATTAATTAGGGTTAATGATTAATAATAGTTAAAGATTTTAAATCAAATAATTTTTTGTTGTTGCTATAATTATAATTTAAATTACAATTTTTTTTAAAGTCAAACTGACTTTACACGTATATAAGAAAATTTGCTTAAATTTTCAAAGTTTTTTTCGTGCCGCGTTTTATCAATAAGCGATTTACGACTTAACTGAAAATAACCCATATAGTATTTGCATTATTTTGTTAAATTCCTATGATGTACTAAAATAGACTGTTATGAGCAAATTGCAGCACATGAGGTCCTGCTGCTGATATCCTATTTAGAAGCTGGTTAAGTTAAATAAAATAACCCTAATAAAAAATAAGTTACGTTACCCTGTGTTTAAATATTAATTTTAAACTTTTTGAACATGTTAAAAAATTATCTTATTCTTATAAACTATTTATTCAATTTGTAATTAATTAATCCGAATCACAAAAGGCTTTAATAAATTAACAGTATGTTACGCTACATAAAACATTTTATCAAAATGTTTGGCAAATTCCGAATTTTCTCCCGTCAGTTATGTGTATTTAAAATTTAAATTACAAAATGTATGCAAAATAGCATACCGGTGTGGAAACCAAACCACCGGCCATAGGCGATTAATGCAATGAACCCCTTCCAACATTCTGCTATGTACTCCCCTGGAATTTCACCGCTGCAACGAGCGCGAGTAAAACGAGATCAGGGGCTCCTTGCTTACCGCTTCCGCCTTTCGTTCGACAGCGACGTGAGCACCTCAAATCCCACCTAGAATATTTCCTATGCTTTTAATTCCCTATGGTCGGCAACTTCGTTTCCACACCTGTATATCACCAGAGGTAAAAGTAAAATGGATCATTTTTTCATTTCCACAGCCCACTAACAGTTTTCTCGAATTTCGTTTGTTTTACGTCCAAAATTCAAGAAAATATAGAATATTTCGATTTTTCTATAGCCGTCACGCTAGTATAGCTTAACTTATAAAAAAATTGATCGTACACATAAAATTTAGGTCGTTAACAGGCTTTAACCCCATTTTTACTTCTTTGCTGAAAGAAAATTAAATTAACGATGCTTCTACATGTTGATTGGATGGAAGGCAAAAAATAAAAAATACAACTCCTAAACATTTTTCGTAAGATTTAATGCGAAAATGTGGCCTTAGTTTAAAATAAACCAACTTATGATGGCTGTAGCTCGAAGGGGATTTTTGTTTTCAGTTTATTAGACCTTAAAAATAAGGTCCAAAAATATTTGAACTGAATTTTAAAACACCCTACATCTATTTAATTTTAATATTGGACTTGCACATTTTGCTGCCCACCGTCCAAATTTTTCTGCTGGGTATCGCCCAACTTAAAAAAGCTGGTACTGCACAGTGCGTCGATATGTGGACAAAAATGCGGAAATTAATATTTTATTAAAATCTTAAAAGGCCTGCATTTTTACTTACAGATTACTAGATAATAACAAGACAACTCTTTTTTTTTACTTTGCCAATATAGAAATATACAGCTCCATATGTGGCCCTTTTTTAAAAGAAAGAAGTGCCTTGTCATTTAATTTTTTATCCAAAACTTACATATAATATCTAAATAATTGATCAGATTTTAAGGATATAAAGTGTACTATAAGTCACTAGTGAGCTAAAGTACCCTTTAGCTCACTAGTGAATTATAGACTTTAGCTCACTAGTGACTAATACTAATTCTTTATTTCTTCCAACATTTCACAATTAAAAAAATAACATAAAACAACTAATATATTATACTACAATTTATTCGTGTTTATATTAACAGTAATTGTTATATTAGATTTATCTTGGACAACGTTACATTGTGCGGAGTGTTCTTCAGGAAGTCTTTCAGCACTAGTACTTGCCTTGGTGCGCTCTTTCACCCTGTATTCGTCTTGCAATCTCAAACTTGTTAGAGATGCAATCTTCTAAATATCCTTCTGCCACGGTAGAAGACTTCCACCCGCCATGGCGTTTAAGGTTGGTGATATCGGCCCCAGCGTTGACTAGAAGTGTCGCTGAAGAACGCCGCATGCTATGACCACTATATAAGATTTCATCAGGTAGTTGCAAATAATGAGCAACTACTCTCGGAATTTTCGAAATTTTATTTATTCCCACGCATTGCCTAGTGCATTTGCCTTTTGAAAGTTGACAAAAATCTTTTGTGAGGCGTGTTCTCTGGCCTTAGGGACACATATTTTCTAAATAATTCAAGCACATTTACCAAAAATCCTTCTTTTAAAATTGTAAAGCTTCTCGATTTGTTCGTCTTGGTATCAGGTATAGAAACATATATGTACTGGCCTTTATCTACTATATCTTCAATACTTAAGCGAGTTAGTTCGTCACAACGGCATGCACCAGCGATTCCCAATATCAATGCAACCTATAAAAATCCGAACAGATAAATATTTAATACCAGAAACTAAAGTAAATTCATACCTTTGACATTAAGTGCTCGTCGTCAGGTGCCTCAGCCAAAAATTTTTCGATGTATTGCCTCTCCAGAATTTTTGCCTTTTTCGGTTTGAAATTTCTTGAATTGCTCTTCAAATAAGCGACAACTTTTCCATACCTCCCTATATCCACGTTCTTATATACTTTTAAGGTCGTTTTTATCATTGAATACTTGGTCCACATTGATGAGGGAGCAACTTTTTTCGATAAAAACAGAAAGTAAGCCATAATAACATCTTCATTTATAGTACCAACTCCTCGCCTTTTCCTCCATGCTTCAAAATCTTCAAATTCTTTATTGTACGTTAGTTTTGACTTCTCTGGAATTAAACTGCATGTCGCTACCGCAGCTTCTTCCAAAATTTCCGCAGGAACTTCACAATTTTCCATTTCGCAAAGCATTTTTATGTTTGTCTACAAAGTTGTTTACTAAACAAACCCGTAGTTACCAACAAAATGCATTACAACCAAACAAGCTTGCTTTCCAAAAAATACAAAATTTTGTTGCTGGTGTTGACAATGACAAGTAACAAATAATGGATGACGTTTTCAAATTATTTTCGATATTAAAAACGATTTATACGAAAGTGTTGGATAAAATTTTGTATAAGACACGTGAGTTATTACATATAAGTCACTTAAGAAAATTACCTCTCGCCCTTCGGGCTCGAGAGTTATACTTTTCTTGCGTGACTTATATGTAATATAACTCACTTACTCTAATAAATAACTATTATTCTCAAATTCAATGGTTAACTACAATTAGTATAAGAAAAAGTGTAGATTGTTTTTATGGCTAATTATCTAGAAGGGTTGTATTTTAGAAAAAATATTATTTTTATACAGTGTGTCTACGTAAGTGTGGCGTCATATGAGAAACTTTAACTTTACTAAGAAAAGGTATTCTTTATAAAAAGTTTTGCATGGTCCAAAATCCAAAATAAAATCATCAAATATCAAATTGTGTTAATTATCTGTTTGGCCAAAATATAATTTTTCTCAAGAATAAAGTACCTATATTTTTTGTTAATATCAAAAATTGTTTTAAAGAAAAGATTTTAGAATTAAAAATATGCAATTTTTTAATTTAATAAAAATATTTTTTTATTTTTTTCTGCTAAAATCGAAAAAATTAAGTTTGCACATTAGTGCATTATACATCATTCTTATTTTTAATAACCCCTAATTTAAAAAGTTTATTTTTAATTGTTCTGTAACATTTTTAATACTGAAATATATTGCACTAATGTACAAACCTAAATTTTTACTATTATCGAAAAAAAAAAGCAAATTTTTTGTTTTGTTTTGTAAATCAACAAAATTACATATTTTAAAGTGATTTTAATTTCTAAACATTTTTTCTTTAAAACAATTTTTGATATTAGCAGAAATACAGGTACTCTACTTTTAAGCAAAAATTATATTTTTGGCCAAACCTCGTAGATGACTAATACAATTTGGTATCTGATGGTTGCTTTTATGGTTTTGGACCATGCAGATTTTTTTATAAAAAGCACTTTTTTCGTTAAATTAATAATAAAAAGTTTTCCATATGACGCCAACTTACGTAGACATACTGTACGTACGATTTTTATTTATAAAAGTACATCGTTTTAAAACCGTCTTGCAACAACCTTAAAAGCAAACAAAGTTTAAGATTTGATATGAATTTTCAAAATAACATCGAAAACCATAGTAATATTTTTAAGCATATTTTAATTGTGGAAGAGTAGGCAAATATTTTTGTATTAATTAGTTGCGACTATCTGCAATTTTTTATGAAATTTAATTTTTAGTTACAAGAGATTCCAAAAACACAAGAAACATAAAAAATTTAAAAAACTCTTAATTTACCGAAATATCTTAGTTTAGATGTTATTGTTATTTGACTTATTAGGGGAAATGGCCTAAAATGACATACTTTGTAAATTTTACCTAATTTTCAAAAAATATTGTGCCTTTATAACTTATTCTTATTCATTACTTAAGCCAAGATTTACCTAATCCAGCATAGAAAAATTTTAACTACTGTTTTTTATAATGTTTTATATAATCTTGACTGTTTTTTTTTAATACAACAACAAAGTTCACGAAAAATATCTTTGTTCTAGGAGAGACTAAGGGTATTTAGCATGGGCTTACTTTAAACAACTTTGGCATGTAGATTTTGTTTTATATTTACCAACCATCAACAAAATAAAGTTTTTGACGTTAACAAACACTTTAAAATAGTATGTCATTTTACACTTATTACATGTATGTCATTTTGTCCCACAAACGACAATTTAAGCAAACAAACCCCATATTTTGAGAGTATAAATATATCTATAGTAATCATGTTTATAAACAAACATAGCCAAATTATTGTGTTTCGATAAAAAAAACTAACAAAATTTGTAACAAAACTTCTGCAAAAATACACAAACTCTAAACTGATTATAGTATATTACATTACAAGTGTGGAAAATGACTAATTTCACACGAGTGGGAATATTGTAGCACGAGGCGTTAGCCGAGTGCGACAAACCCACGAGTGTAAGAAAGTCATTTTCACACGAGTACTGTACACTATTTTTCCTACGACCACAAATTATTCACCAAAAAATAAATAAATTAAAGTTTGTCTGTTCAGAAAAATAAAAAAACAATTGAGAACTTTGCAACACTAGGGTGATATTTACTTTGCAACACTAGTGTGATATATACTTTTCCTCACTGCTATATTATACTGTTTTGACAATATTTTTACATCGAAAATCACCTACCTAGAAGCATTATATAACTTTTTATCATTTTGGAATTTAAAAAGGCCCTCACTTAATAAAAATTGTATGGTTTTGTTAGGTAATAACGCTAATAGTTTAATACGGTTTTCTGTTATTATAAGTGTTTTTTAAAAATTATCGATTCTTACATATTTTAGACACTCTTCTAAATAAAACGTAAGTGGTGCATATCCAAAATATTCCGTTTTTTAAAAATATCAGTAAATAAACTTACGGGACCGGGGAGTGAAAAGGGGTGCTGGGTGGGGTAAAATTGGTAAAACGAGTTAATGAAACTGAACATCACATATAAAATTAAGTAAAAATAACAGTTTTTCCTCATATTTTTAAGAAAAAAATATAAAAAATATGAAAATTGTAAATGCATAACCTAAAGTCCTAAAAGTAAGGAAAACGACTACCAAACGTCAGTTACCATGCAAAATATGGAAAGCATTTGGCAACGTCGGAAGGGTCTGATTCTATTTATGAATGGATAAAAGAAAGTGGATTCATAAAGTGTGTATTAGCCTTAGGTTTAATTAGGGATTAAAAAAGATTTAACTAGTTGTTTGAGTACACGAAGAAAGAGAGGAAGGAATTTGATCTATAGGCTTTTTTTCTCTGGCGCTTTAGGTCGAACGGTCAAGCGGCAAGGCTGCCTCTATAAAGTACGTGCTCAAAGGTAGAAGGGAGATTTTTAATTTGATCTACTTACCTGACAACACTGTGCCAGTCAGTGAAAGTTGTTTTTTGTGGTTATGTCTATTTTTGTTTATGTTTTTATTTTTTCGTAAATTTTAATAAATATAAAATAAGATGATTTTCGCTAATTTGGGTTCTACCGTTTAAGGTAAATAAAAAGTTTTTTTACTGTCACTACAATAAATATGTCACTTGCAAAACCAATAGCAGTTTTTAGAATGACATCATAATATGTATCACACCAGTGTTGTAAAGTACTTTGCAACACTAGTGCTGTAAAGTACTTTGCAACACTAGTGTGATATAACGCATTTTCTATGCATGAAATCAGTGTGCTATTTGCTATTTTCACAAGTGGTCGTAGGAAAAAATTATTTTGCGATTGGTGAATCGAAAATTGAACTTAAATTGTTGTGCAAAAAAATCAGGGACATGTACCGTAATATTCGATATTAAATGCAGTGATCATATTACACGCTTCCACACATTTTAGAGGTCCCTGCTGTGGCAGGAATTTCGAAAATTATGAAGTGTGTCATTTTACCTTAATTATGCCATTTCAGGCCAGTTTTTCCTATTTGTTAATGTTGTTACTTAATTGTTGGTTAATAATATAAAAGTAATTGAAGGGTGTCCGGTTCAAACAGGCTAAGTGCCAAATTTAAAGAACAGAGATATTTAAGACAAACGAAATTTAAAAGGGTTATTATTAAAAGGGTAAAAGATATATTAGTTTTAATTTAACTTTTGTTAAAACAAAGTTCAATAATGTAAGTTTAGCCTTGTTTCCAAAATGTTATTCAAAAATTTGTAATGTAAAAAAAAGTGCCACAATAAAAAAAATCTTCTAAGAGAAAAAAAAACGTTTAATTCTTTAATTCCAAACTTATACATTAAAATAAACAGGTATTAAAACTTAAAATATTGGCAAAAACATGATTTAAACTCAGTTTACTAGCTTACGGAAATAGTCTCTATGATCTTCGATCGATCATAGAGCGTAATGATTTTTTTGTTGTCCGATATTTTGTTTTCTGAAGGTAATAGGTTAGGAACAGTTTCCTTTACGTCCTGTGTGATTTTGTTTTTCTTTAAAATTGGTACTTCCTTCCAACTTTCAACTTCACTGTACGTATATTTTACCTTTGTCACTCCAGGATCTTCCTTATCAATGCAGATCATGACTGCTTTACTAATATTGAGATTCTTAGTATCAATAAGATTTTCCGCAACCTCTTTAAGATCCCTAAATCTAGACGACTCCATATCGATAATCTGAAAGGGAAGTGATCGTTTAGGTTCTTCTCTTTTCGGCAGAGTTTTATTTTTCATAGTTTTATATTCCAATTCAGAAACTTTTAATTTCTTTTGTTCATCTCTATATTAATCAATTATTTTATTTTTCATCTTAAAAACGTCAATCACATGTTCTAATAAGTCAACAAACTTGCTCTAACTAACAAAAAAATGCCGCTGTTTATTTCGGTTGATGGCACTGAGCTTGTTAGTACCGAAATAAGACATGTCATTTGTAAATTCTCCCACTTTAAAATAAATTGTATTATTATACGCGGCAAGCTTGGCACTTGGCATTTTGTGAGGACACGTACGATGACACTTAGGGAGGGCACAGACGTGCAGGTGTAACCACGGTCTACCGTGGGTATACCCACGGTAGACCTGTACAGTTTTTATTCAGGTAGACCTGAGACCTAAGCGTGTGTGGGGCAATCAGGTATAACTGTACAGTTTTAACTGCACAGTTTTTTTCTCCGGTCGGCCGAAACACTACTCGGGTAGACCTGAGACCTGAGCGTGTGTGGGGCAATCAGGTTTAACTGCACAGTTTTTTTCCTTCGGTCGGCCGTAAACAGATTTCTTTTAATGAATAATAAAGTTTAACAGGTAAAGGATATAATAATTAAAAATTATATAATTTAAATAAATGTTTAGGTTAAATGACAAATACGGTATTGCTGTGCCACAATATATGTAAATAGTTTTCGTTTTATTTTATTGTTTTTTATGATTTTTTTTAAGAATAAAATATTTCTTATTGAGGCCTTTAAATACTTTCCTTTGATAAAATGTATTATACAGGGTATACTATTTTCGATGTTTAGTACAGTGATCTTGAAAACCGCTTTCGCTACAGAGATGGATAAATGGGAAAAGAACTGTATTTTTTAGTGCTTAGTTTAAATCGCTTTTTATTTCGTTAAGAATAATCATGGCTTACTAGATGTTTCCAAAAACTGTTTGGTCCACTTTTTTTCTTCCGTAGCTCAGTTAATATTTAAAATAGAAAAAAGTGTAAATAGGGAACTTGTAGATAACTATCTTCTTGAAAAGTGTAACTCGGTATTTAATTTAATAGTCCGTTTTTGACCTTCGACATTACCTATATATATATATATATATATATATATATATATATATATATATATATATATATATATATATATATATATATATATATATATATATATATATATATATATATATATATATATAAGAGTAATTTTTCTTGGATTCAGGTCAGTTAAATAAATATTAAAATGGTTAAAATGTCATATTTTATTTTTGTTAAAAGTCAAATTTTGCCTAAAAAATAAATAAAAAACATGACAATTTATCCATTTTAATATTTATTTAACTGACCTAAATCCAAGAAAATTACTCTTATAAATTTATAATTTTTGGTCAAAGAATCATATAACAAAGTATATATATATATATATATATATATATATAGATATATATATATATATATAAAATAAGATATATTTAAGAGTAAAATATCGGTGTTGAATTGCCAGCAGGTTTGAAATTGCGAAATATAAATTTGAAAAAAGAATAAATTTTTTGATACTACTATTCTAATAGTAATAAAATAATGTACAAAATATCGTAATGTTAAAATATATTCATTGACAGGTTAACTTGTAATAGTAACATTTTTCAATATGCAGAAGAAAAGAGATTTTGCAAAAGAATCGCCTTATGATATGCTAGGAGATCGCACCATGAAAATGGTATTTTGCCAATATAAAAAATTATTATGAATATTTTATGTATGTACTTCTCTTATTTAAATACTATTATAATAGAAATTTTAATTTTTTTGTTAAGTAAATGTGCCACTTTGGATAATATTTACATGCAACTTGCCCTGAATTGATTGCAGTAAAAGTTTACTTAACACTTAATTTTCCTGAGTAATCATAAAAAAATGTATAAAACTTATTTTTCATAGTTTTTGTATTGTTGCCCAACAAATAATTAATTTTCATTATTTTGTCATATCATTTTCTTTAAAATCTGTTATTATTAACATAGATAGCGCAATTAGTCAGATCTCTGAAAGAGCGACCTTTCCCCGCCTGTTGTCGTTTATATATTTGAAACAAACCGTTATTGGTTGGCAAAAGTCATGGTAAAAATAAATTAAAATAAACACTTTTTTGTTCTTATGTGAGAGGTCCACAACCATTCTTATTCCATAGTTCATCTTTAATTTTTACCGTTTGATAGCAGCCCGTTTATTTCGGCTCATAATCTTGTTTTTGCCATAGACACGGATAAGATTTATACATTAATAAATTCTTCATCGACCAGACATATGTTGACCTACAGCAGAACAATGCAATCCGCTGCCGTTTGGCAACATGAGCTTCGTTGAAACGCCATCATGTCCACAGAAACCAAAATGACCACTTCCGGTCGGTGCCGCCTGCTGCTGCGGGAAAAAGCGGCAGTGATATCAGTACACTATTCATTGTAAAGTCCAGGTACCAATATAATAATAAATATGTAAAACGTCTAAGCCAGCCCACCTCTATGGATGGTCGGCGGTAAACAGGGCGCAAGACTTCGGCAAAGTTTTATTGAACAGGTAATGGCGCAGGGGTTCAAGTATGTAAATTTAAAAGTAAATGTTTTCTTTAAAGTAGGTAGTCAATGTTGGTTCATTTTTTAAAAAATATTAATACTTATATTATTGCATCAAAAATATTCATTCTTTGTTTATGTCTTTGGGAAAATGTAAATATTATTAGACTTTCATCACATTTTCAATACGATGTCGACATTTTCTCCACTATTGTGCTCTGAGTGAACTTTTCGCACATCAACTATATACAATGAGAATGAACTGACCAAGTGGTATACAAATTA
>JACEGR010011698.1:0-14022 GCA_014170235.1 Listronotus bonariensis | reverse complement strand
TAATAATAATAATAACGTTTATTAATTCACTCTGTAGTTTTACAAATATAAACATATATAAAAACATAATATTCTTATATTTAAGTGAATTAAAGGGTGGAATTTCAGCATCCCAAACAGAAGTTGGGTGCTGTTGGACCCTAAAAATATTCTTCGTAGTAACTGTTATAATTTTTTTCTTTTAGAAAAGAATAAATAAAATAAAGTTATAATACAGACAGCAAGGAAAGTAAAACAATAGATAAGAAAACAGGTAATAAAGAAAGAAAAAAGAAAGAAATAGCAAAAAGTTAAATTTAAAAGTGAACGCAGACAGATTTAAATTTTTTAAAAATAAATATTTAAAAAAAACACGCATAAATAAATTTACACGAACCCTTTTCATCAACAGCTAACCCACAAAAGTTTTCTCCATATTGACTTCTTAAAAGTATTACACGACTGAGACAGATCTAAAATTTTGTGTTTATTTATAATCATAGCAGAATTATAAGAGAAAGAACGTTTAAAAATTTCTTTTCTGTGAAGGGGGATGGTTACAAGATACCTATGACGAATATTAATATTGTGAGCATCAGTTCGATTCCTGATTTTATTATAAAGGTAAGAAGGTGATTTATATTTTAACAGTTTATAATAAAAAGTTGCAGAATGAAGCTCTCTACGTTGTGACATGTTAAGCCAACCAATATCTTTTAATTTATGTGATATTCTCTGCCTTCTGCGTATACCAAAAATAAATCTAAGACATGAATTTTGAAGTTTTTGTACTCGTTGTATATCCGTACTCTCCAAACAGGGGCCGTACACATTATCACAAAATTAAGATGCGAAAGTATTAATGCTTCACATAATATTTTCTTGGTAGTTTGATTAAGATAGTGTCGATGTGGGTAAAGTGTTTTTAAGACCGAATAACCAATTTTAAGTTTTGCAGTTATGTGCTCTTTAAAACGTAATTTATAGTCTATAATCAATCCTAAATTTCTTGCGAAATCTTTAAGCTGAATATTTTCGTTACCAAGCCGCAACTGTAAATTTTGCGACAAATAATCCCTATTATTTTCACTGGCAAACAAAATGGCAACTGACTTTTTCGGATTAAGCTTTAACATATGCTTTGTTGACTCTGTTAAAATATTATTAAGATCATAATTTAGGCAATTATTCGCATATTCAATATCAGAGTCATCAAAAGTAAAAAACAACTGGGTGTCATCAGCATACAGATGATAATCACAGTGCTGCAAACATTTGTACAAATTTGATGTATAGATTGTATAAAGCAGAGGACCAAGTATGCTCCCCTGAGGAACACCCAAAACTACAGACGCAGCATCCGAGATATCACCATCCACACATACACGCTGCACCCTATTTGTCAAAAACGATTCGATTAACTTCAATGACGTCTGTGAAAAACCTATGTATTTTAGAATTGCCAACATTAACTTATGATTTAACATATCAAAAGCCTTGGTGTAGTCTAGCATAATAAGGACCGATGGTTTATTACTATCAATGGAATGCAGGATATTATCAGTTACTTCAGCATTAGCAGTCGCGCAACTATGATAATCCCGAAAACCAGATTGTTTTGGAGGAAGAATATTGTTCGCTTTTAAAAATTATTAATCTGCATATCCATACATTTTTCTAAAAATTTTGAAAACGTCGGTAATATGGATATGGATCGAAGGTCACTAAACTCCTTTGGCTGCTTAACTTTGGGCAATGGGACAACGTTAGCTTGCTTCCATATAATAGGAAAAGTACCACTTTCAATGCACGAGTTCACGAGGTATCGTAAATGAGGGATTATAAAGGGGCAACAATATAAAATTAAGGATAAATTTAGTTTATCATGACCGGCAGCATTTGATTTCATACCTCGAAAAATGTGCAAAATGTCATTGTCAGTTACTTGAGAAAAGGAAAAATTATTTTCTGTAATGCGGTTATTCAAATAAAAATTTATAACGTCTTGATCAGGCTGCTGAATGTTGGCACTCAAGGCAGTAAAATGGTTATTTAATTCATTTACATTTTTTAGATTTTGAGGAATGTTATTAGATCTGCTTTTAATAATATTTAATTTATTAAGTTCCCGCCATTTTTCCTTGTCAGTGCATCTTTGAAATTTAAAATTAATATATGCCTTTTTTTTCTGCCCTAATAGCTGAAGTAGTAAAGTTTCTTAGTTGTTTGTAGTATGCCCAATGCACTGGAGATTTAGTACTACGAAATCTATTTAAAGCCCGATTGCGCAATTTAATCATTAATCTGACATTCTCAGTTATCCACGGACAATAAGGTTTTCCTTCCCGTAGCCCTTTTAATGGGTGCGTGCTTATCAAATAACCCCAAAGTACTATTTGTGAAAAATTCAGCCTTATCATCGACTCTATCCAGATCATATAATGTTTGCCACGAAATATTTTCCAGGTCGTTATTGATACTTTTAGAAGTAATTCTTCATTGAATAGTATTTTTCAGCGTAATTTTAAAAATGAGGCTTTCATAAAATTTGAATAACTTTTAATTAAGTCCCCTTTATCATATTATATGATAATATTTGTTTAAAAAATTATTTTGTTTTATTTTAAAAATATTTTTTAAAAACCATGTTAATGTCCCACTAATTGATATGTGAAAATAGGATGTTTCCCAACAATTGATATCCCATTAATTGATAAGTGAGTTACTTTCATTCATAATAAATGTATTACATAAATAATAAGCCATGAAAAACATAAATGAGTTAAAGAAAAGCAAATGAGTTCATACTTATTTTATTAACTCAACGTAAAAAAAAATTAGAAAAACACAGTAATATAAACAAGAAAAAACTATAAAAATGTAGATATGCATGTAAAAAATAGTAAGCTTCATATTATGTAACAGGTTTAATTACTTAACTGTCATTAACTGCAAATTTAAATGAATCAAAAGTTTTAAGCTTCGAATACATTAACAGGATTATCAAACTGATATTTAAGCCTATCTCCTGTAGAAAGTATATTGGGTTCTGGCAACTTCCCTAACACTGCACTTTTTTGGACACAAGAAACATCAGCCTCTTCAATTCTAAACATGGTTTTCTCTTCATTAAGGACCCTTAATGACATAACATCTAAATCATTTTTGAATATTTTCTGTACCACACAAGCATATCTATAAATAATTGTATTCCGTTTGCCTCCAGCAAATTTCACAAGAAGGAAATTTCCAACAGACAAATTTTCTGCTGGTTTTAACTCACAAAATTCTATAGCAGGACTATTATCGCCTATAATGTCAACGTCGTCTAAGCTATCCCCACTATCAGTCCAATCTTGCTCTGAAGAGCTTTCTGAATCTACATCTTTTCGATTTCTCTTATTTTCGAGTTTCTTTAGATTCTGAGCTTTTTTAACTCCCTCAGTTTTAATCTATTTTCCTTTTCTTCCATTTTTTTCTTTTTTTCAGTTTCTTTCTTTCTGTGATAGTCTTGCCAGGCTTGCGATGTTACAACAGACGGTATTCTCTCTTTTAGTCGACGTTTTTTGGTGGCGTTTGGTGTGTTTGGCCAAAATAATGCTCCCTTGAAGGGAGAAGGGACATCTAGCGGTAATGGTGTTGTGGCAAGCTTATTCGTCCCCACTCGAGAAACTGTTAGAGTTTGGGATATCCTTTCAGATATTTCTGGGTTTCGTCTTAAAAATGCTTTGTACCATTTTTCTCCTGGCCTTTGATTTTTAAATGGTGTAATTCGCTGCGATTGTTTAATAATAAATTCTACACTGTCGAATAACTGAGTTATTGTAATGGGGTAGTGAATTTTTCCTAATTCCACTATCCATTTAACTAAAAGTTTTTCTTCTTCTGGCTTCAGGATACTCGGAGGACCCATGGCACATATAGTTGGAAGTTTTCCTCTTACTTTATAATTCAAGGTAGTAAATGGTACCCGATTCTTCTTAGCTGCTGAAGCTATAGAATTACCACGTCTGACATCTTCGATAGCTTGAGTCATTTGTTGTTGAGTATATTGTTTTTTGGGGCCATCTGAAATAATAAACGCAAATGTCCAGTCATTGATATCACTCGACCTAGATATTGATACCCCTATCAATGACTGGGAAGGAACAACTATGAAATGAAAACGAAATATTGGCAACATCGTAATCCAACAAAGATTCTAAATAAGCAGAAAATGCAATTTGAACCTTACTTCCCAGTAATTGATAGTATATCAATAACTAGCACCTTAAATACTTTTGCTTGCCAATGATTGATACCCTCTTGTTTTGGATTAAATGAAGTTGGGCTAAATTTTGAAATATTACATGTGAAAGTACTAATTTCTATGAGAATTTACCACACTGTTTGCCATTAAATTGAGAACAAAATAGTAGTAAAAAATTGTATTAAAATAACCACTTACCTTAATTTGTTATGCAAAATTTATCAAACAATACACTTAAAAATGCACCTGCGCACAATGTTTGCTGAACAGCAGCTAATATGGCGCCTACACTACTCAAAGGGATAGGCGTCGTTGCCAGATGTTTTTACCCAAAAGATTTCGGCGGGATATTTGAAATAAACATAATAGTTTTCTTAATATATGATTTAGGAAAAAAACTATCAATTGCTGGACTACTATGTTAATTAAACTACCTTTCAGTTGCTTCGTTAATAACCATTCTTTTATTTTTAGGTAACATAGCTATTTTTTTAATAATGATATTAGATTGATCTTTCGAGAACTATTAAAGTTGTCTTTCTGAAATCAAGGTATTACTGTTAATAAATTTCTGCATAACACTAACTAGTTGGTTTAGTTACAATCCATTTACGTGTTAATAAAATCTTACCAGATTTACTATTATGTTGCGGTTTAATTGTGGTAATTAAGTTTATTATTTGTGTTTATTAAATGCATCAAATAAAGTTTCCATTAATAAAGGCAGAAAAACACCTTCCTAATACTATTAGATATTCAGGTATTACAAGTGGAGGCTTTAATAATCATAACTAAAGTCATTTAGCTAGATATGGATCGTTAAAAATCGATATACTTCGGTAGCGCTCGTCAACGGAAAGTCTTCCAAAAGAGGCGCAACGTTCTTGTTGGTAATTCAGTTTTGTGCTTCGTGTGGTTTGGGTAGGGTAGGTTTTTCTTGGCGTATTATTTTTACGGACGCCATTTGACTGATTCCAAAATGGCGCGTGTAAAAATCTTAATTTATTTAAAAACCAAATATTTTATTTCGTTTTTCTATGTTTTTGGTTTGTTTTAGCGTTATGCAGTTTTATAATGGCCTACAAACGTACTTTACAGGAATGGGGCTTTAAACAAAGTGTTATAGAAGCTTTTAAAGGTAAGCATTAAAAAAGATTTGCAACTTCTTAATTAATATTGGTAATTATTTATTCTTTTATTTTTTTCGATTAAAAAAATACTGACTTGTTCTAAAGGCAGTTACTGACATAAACCCTTCAAGGGAGCAAGAAAATATCGTTTTTTTTTATTTATTTATGAATCAACAAACTTTCGGGACCGCGAAGTGAATGTGTGCTGGGCAAACCTTTTCCTGTTTCGTGGCTGGGCTGGGTAAGTCCATGGTAAAAGACGATGTAAAGTGAATGTCCAGAAATTAAAGTAGGTTCATTAGGTTTTGCGGACACAAGTTTTTAAAATTTTAAATGTTCAGTCATAAATGGCAATTATTTAACAGTTATATTTTTGCAAAACGTGAATATTTCGCTTTTTTATGTGCTATTTAGAATGCCTATTTTATAATAAAATTTCAGAAACTGCTCAAATTTTGTCAAGCAAAACGTAATGAACCCACTTTAATTTCTAGACATTAACTTTACGATGGTTTTACCGCCCAGCCACGGAAGAGGAAATGGTTCGCCCAGTAACCCAATTTTAATCGCAAAAATAAAAGAATAAATAATTACCATTATTAATGAGGAAGTTGCAAATCCTTTTTAATGCTTAGTTTTAAAAGCTTTTATAGCACTTTGATTAAAGCCCCATTCCGTTAAAGTACGTTTGTAGGCCATTATTAAACTGCACAACGCTAAAAACAAACCACAAACATAGAAAAACGGAATAAAATATTTGGTTTTTAAAAAAATAATATTTTTTACTCGTTTATCAGTCAAATGGCGTTGGTAAAAATAATAAGCCAAGAAAACCTACCTCATCCACTTATCACACTTATCTCGTAATACATACCTATACATAAAAATTTATAGATTTTAATTCCTAATACTTCTCCATATACTCCATTGACCATATATATTTTATAAATTTAATTTGCTACAGGAACTAGAGCTTATTTGCTGAAGCAACTAAAGCCCATATACTACAATAACTAAGGCTTATACAGGGTGTCCCGAAAGGTAAGGTCAAAAATGGTAGAAGTGATAGAGTGAGCCAAAATAATGTTAGTACTTCATATAAAAAAAAGTTCTATCGCGCTTTCTTAGGGAGTTTTGACGTTTAAAGTTAGAATAAAAAAATGTATTTCATTTATAACTTTTAAACGGTTGCCCCAATAATAATTATATTTGGGCATTTAAATAAACTCATACCAGTGTTTTTTTCCATAGGCAAATGATAGCGCAGCAATTCATAATTATACAGGGTAAGACGAATTTTTTTCGTTTATTATATGCATATTTTACAGAGATGAAAAATTTGACATTTTGGTTTGACCGTTTAATTCCTTCATCATTTTTGTACAAAAAGGTATACCTTATGTAAATCGATATCTTGGACCATTCTTCATAAAATCGCATTTTAAAAACCAGACATGCATACCCCTATTTTGTATATAACAAAAAATCCATTTTTGAGGAAAATATTAAAATGTGGTTTTAAAAAATTAAAAATGGTGTTTAAAGGCCTTTGAAACTTTATAACACAAATAAAGACTGTTTTTTTAAAATTTTACCATATTTTAATAATTTTCTCAAAAATTGATTTTTATTACATACAAAATGGGGGTATGTCTGGATTTAAAATGCGTTTATATGAAAAACGGTCCAAGGTATCAATTTAAATAAAGTATACCTTTTTGTACAAAAATGATAAAGAAAATATACGGTAAAAACCAAATGTAATTTTACCTCTGTGGCGGATCGTGGTTTTTGGGGCCCTAGGCTGACTGCATTTTTGAGAGCCCCCTACAAGCTCCCAAGAGGATAGGTTTTCTAAATTTCTAAAATAGGCTTTTTTTTAAATATAAATAAAATAAACGACGGATGTAAATATTTAAACAAAATTATACTAACACCTTATTATAATTATAGGTAATTATATGCAAATGACAAATTTAAAAAACTTTCTCTTCTGCTCTTAATGCACTACGTGTTCGCGAATTATCGTCATAAGAAATGGACCTAGTGATGTCAGATTCCAATTGATAGGATTAAAAGGTTATTTAATCTTTCATCCGTCATTGTTGACCCATATTTATTTTTTATATAGGCCATTTTTGAGAACGACCGTTCTGCTTCGCAGCTTGTTATTGGTATTGTTAAGTAAATTTTTAGAATTGTATACAGATTTGGAAATATATCAATAAGGTTTTTCTCAAAAATTAGCGTCAACATTTCGGAAGCGGTAATACAATCCTTTGCGTAAAATGTACCATATTTAAATAATGTTGAAACTGACAGCATTCACTAGAAAGTTCTTCCCCAATATCATTTTTATATAATGACATAACGAACTCCATTGATTTAGGTTCAATAATTGAGTCTTTTTGCCCAATTTTATCAAAAATTTGAAGTTTATCTCCAAGATCCCTATATATAATACTTCTTTTCAAGTTCGATCACCAATTTATCCAATAAAACATTAAAATACCTCTCTGCGAAACCTATCCCCTACTCAGCCGAACAATTCTTTCCTTTTTCATGCCAATGAACCGAACGTATATTTTTTGCCTCTTACTCTTTTATCACGCATCACCAAAACTTTCTTCAACTTATTGTTTACTCATTTCCTGCAGCTGCCATTGCTGCCAACTTACATCTTCGCACGTGCTTAAGCTCAATCTCTACTATGATATGATGCGACATACGCCAAAGAAGAATAACGGCAATGCGGTGTGAGGAGCTGAATTAATTGGGAAATATTTTACAGCTAACTAAGTGGTATAGTACTTAATTACAGTTTACATTTATTTTATATCTGGTTTATATTTTAAAATACTGCAGTTATTTTTATTCTCTCTTTTCTTAGGGCAAGAGTGCATTAGTATAATAAGTCCAGTGCCGTGGCGACTCGGGAGGCAACTGGAGAATTTTCAACAAAAAACTGTACGCCAACTAAACATTGTAACTTTGCTTTTATGTCTCTTAATTATTTTTCTGTATCTTATTTAGTTTAAGAAATAAAAAATAAAATAAAATTCATAATTGCATATATTTAGACCATAAGAGAAGCATTGCGCGATCTTTGTTTGTAAATTAGGTTTTATAATTTTTAATTAGCGATTAGGCAGCACAAATTAATATAATACCTATTTAAATGAGGTTTATATTTAGTATAACAGTTTTTACTAAAATAAGACTTTTCGAAATTTTTGGTTTTTTAAAAATTTAACACCCTGTATCTTAAGAGTTAAGACGTTCAGGATAGTATATGTTCATATGAACTTTTCTTCTTAAAATAAGCTAATGAGTCATACCCTGTTTTTATACCCATCAATTAAATTACCTTGTATGAACTACAACAAGAAATTTACTACTAAACGCACATCAAACCAGGACAAAAAAAATAGGTATAAATAGGTATATATATTTTTTAAAGATACTGTAAAAATATCAGTGTATCATCGCGTCTTACAGTTTTTGACCAAAACCTATATACAGAACTCGCTGCTCCAAAAATCGTTGTTCACAAAAAAATTTTACCGAACACACATTCTTAAAGAAAATTAATTCCCACTAAAGCTTTTTGTAAATTATCGTCAAATAAGTAGTTTGTAATATCATGTGTAATGTAATGGGACTTTGAACTATTTTTAATTTTGTTTCTTGTGTTTGGATACTTGTTACTACTAAAAATATAAATATTGAAATAGAAATAAGTCAAAAGGATACTTTAATAAAAATTTGATGCGCTACAAAGTCACTTAACATTTTTATAAATTTACTCCTTCAAGAAGTTATTCGTCGCTGAAGTTACTTGTGGTTAAATTTAACGTATAACAAACGATATGCCCGATTACATGAATACGACCTATTTTGACAACAATTACTAGGAATGTTTTTTTTAGGAAATTTTATTGTCATTAATAGGTGTGTTGATAAATTTTTGAAATCAACGATTTGCGAATTCTGAATAAAACAAAGATTCAAAAAACTGTTAGTCGCCATGATAGGCTTTTACTATAGTGTAAATATTCAGGGCTCTAACTTTCTACAATGACATTGCTTTTTTCCATCATACCGAGACATTTTTCGTATACCGAGGCATAATACTCTAGCGCTTTGCCCCGCGGCTGAAAATCAAGGTAAAGGTCGTAATTATAAAAATGCTTTACGCCAAAGGAACAAACAATATTTTTGTGCTATTGAAATTAATGACCAAACATTCTCTGTAGTTATTTTTTTCTTTATTTTTGTTTTATGTCGAATAATTTTGCCGATGTTACTATCAGGCTAGTTTAAGTCAATATGATTAAACAACTTTAAGTTACCTAAGAATTAATTACATGTGGTGTTAACAAAGTAATCAATATATTGGTTGTCAAATTGGTATTATAGGCCGAAATAATTCAGAAATAGAAGAAGCTGTACAAAAGTCTGCCTAAAGTTGTTGCCAGAAAAGTCAAGACTAATTTATAAAAAGGCATACTGTGATTTCATGAGTTGGTGCAAATTACAAACCGTTTATTTCATAACAGAAAGTGCGTTGATGATACAAATGCGGGCGTTTTTTGCCCAGGGCGTAAAAATGAAATTTTAAGCCCTCAAATGGAAGCTTAAAATTGTATTTTACGCCTGATGATATTTTCACAGTACCTATTGGTTAAGATGATATTTTCACAGTATCGTTGAAGAAAAATAATTCCGTTTTTTTGACCCAGTCATCACAGTAACATTTATTTGCTAAGTACCTTAATACATTTTTATTTGCCATTAAATTTTCACCACATACTAATACCATAAAAAAGAAATATAAAATGTACAAAAATAAAGAAAATTTTCATAAAGATGCATTGTATATTACTTTCTTGCAACTAAGTATTATTAAAGAAAGTAGCAGATAATGATTTGTTCTATTTGTCCCTATTAAACAGATTTATATCTTGAAAATGGTATTTAAATATTTCCTTGCTACAATAACAAAAATATAATCAATCATGATAATAAAATTGTTACGATCAAAGATAACAGAAACTGAAAACAGTTTAAACAAATTTGCCTTTACTCTATGATATTGTGTTTTCTTTGATATAGATAAACAGATATAATTTTAGTTTACCGACAGTGTTGCCAGGTCTACCGTTATTACGATAGATCTACCGTTTTCCACCTTTATCAACCGCTGTACCGTTTTAAGAGCGCAAAATAAGAAATGTGACATAAAACATAATATATATTAGATTTATGTTACCGTATTTGTTTTAAATAGGTTTTTAAAGAATATGTAAAACTAAACGTCGCAAGTTGTTATTGTTTTAAGATAGTATGTGAAAACCATAAATAAACACATTTACGAGCAGGACTTGAATTATACTCGGATGAAGAGATACAATCTTAGTTTTTTTTCTAATTTAGTGTTGTGTTTTTGTCATTTTATTTTTAGGTTTTTAGTTTAGTTTTTAAAGTTTATTTGTTTACAGTTTTTCTTTAAATTATAAACGTATTTACAACTAAACTGATATAAAATGCATTTAAGTCGCCAATCAGATATTTTAAAAAGCAACTAATTTGGTACTTTTATGGTATATCTTCCGTTTTCTTGAGTATTTCTTTGGTTCCAGCTAACGCAAAAAGCTTTAAGTCACCTGACAACACTGTTTATTGATTTGTTATAAGAAAATTGATTTATCAAGCTGTTTTTATTAGATCTGTTTACTTTTAGGCCATTAGTCAGACAAAAATGTTTAGTTTTCTAAATAAACAATTGAAATGATAGAGCTGATAAAGTAAGCCAAAATGAGTGTCAATCCTATAAAAAATAATATTACTTCTTTTTATGGCTAAACGATTGTTTAGAAAGTCGGAATTATAGATTATATAGGGTAAAATATTTTAATTTCATGTAATTTATGCACTCTTGATAGAGGTGACAAATTTGCTTTTATTGTTTAATTTCTTATATGGACCGTTTAAAAAAAAAAAAACATTTTATTAACAGAGATGATAAATTTGGCACTTTAGTTTTTAAGTGTAAAAATAAAATGCATATAAAAAAGCAAAATTTAAAATAAAAACAAAATTAAATTAAAAATTGTATACAGAATGTTTTCTAAATGCGGTAAAAAACTTTAAGGAAGTATTTCAAAGCCAATTTTATGAAAAAAAAAAAAGAAACATAAATGTAAACATGGGCCTCATATTTTTGATTTTCAAGATACAGGGTGTTAAATTTTTCAAAAGACTTTTTCGAAAACACTTTTTTTAGTGAAAATTGTAAGAGTACATGTAAATATTATTTAATTAGGTATTTGTTGTTATTACTATATAATTGCTAATAAGAAATTATTACACCTAATTTAGAAAAAAATGCCTTAATGTTTCTCGTATGGTCCAGAATTATGAAATATATCGGACGTTAAAATAATAAGACACACAAAAGTTGTATTTTTAGATGTTCTATCAGTGAAAAATATAAAATGCAAGAAAAATCAGTAGCGTACACATTTTTGTAAATAAAATTTGTCTCACGCTGCCACTGTTCTCCTTAACCATTGTTTTTAAAATTTTCCTACTTTTCTTCGGAATAGATTATTATTTTTTAGGAATAACAACTCATTACGACGTTTCGCACATTTTATTGTGGTTGTTTAAGCCTAAAACCAATACAGATCGTTCGACATATTTTTTCCAGTTTAAAATTAACATTTACAAATTAAAATTAACATTCAAAAATTAAAACTGTATACAACAATACACTTAAAGTACGTACAATAAAACGTTTCATAACTAATCGTTTTTAAAACAACCTTACATTTAAGACTTTATTTTTCTTTTTATTTATAAAGTTATTATATAATAAAACAAAACAAAATTCAATTTTTACGGATGCCTACCTTGGAGCTGTGGTACCTTATAATTACCTACTAAAATAATTTGATTTTATTTCTGGTATTTACATTTTTTTAGTTCAAAAAAGCGAGAGTAGATAATGCATTTGAACATTTGTTTTTAAGAATTTTTATATGGGTTGTATTTATATTTTTAAAAAGTTGTTTATTATAAGGTATTAAATGAGATATGTAAATGTAATATGTTAATTTTATTTATTTATGAAGTTATAATATATTTGGCTTAGGTTACTAATATCTTTTTGTAATTAAGAGCTCGTTTTCCTTTTTAATTTCAATCATTTCTTTAAAAAGCAAGTTTTTTATGGTTAGAGTCGCGTAATAGTAGGTATTTTGGTTTCTTTAAAATTAAATTCGTGATTTGTGCTGGATTAGTGCTTAGGTAAAGCAGTTGATGCATGATTGGTATATTTGTGTCCATTTAGTCTATTTTCTAGATATTGTGTCGTCATTCCAATGTATTTTTAGGACAATTTAGACAAGGAATGGAATATATTAAGTTTGATTTTTTTCTTTTTTGGTACTGGACTTTTTAATAGTGTATACAGCGTATTAAATAAATGATGTGCCTCGTGACAAACAACTACGTAATATTTTAATAGAATATGTTTAATTTTTGTGACAGACCATCAATATAGCAATGTACTTCATTATTTCTTTTGGGGTTTTCTTTGTTTTATTATAGAAAATATGAGTTCTCTGGTTTATAATACTAGAATTTCTCCAATCAACACCAACTGTTGTATATTTATTTAAAAAGATAAGTGAATGATTCTCCAGGACTCGCTGAAGACGTCGTGGGGGCATGTAAAGATAACAACTCCAATATTTTGTATCTTGATATAGCACGCAATAGTCAGGGAGAGACCATTAACGACATATCTGATTTAAAATGTGAGTTTGCCCTTATTTCCTTTTACAAATGATGTCGAGAGCTGTTGAAAATGGGGTAAAAAGGAATTTAATAAAAATAATTATTTAGATAATTAAATCGTTATAAATATAAATATATTTTTGTTGCTCCCTTGACAGATGACATTTGACACGCGCTAAATTTGACGTAGCTAAAGATTCCTAAATTTTAGGTGAAGTAAGGAATTTTAAGATAAGAACTGAGAGTGACTTAACTGACATATTCTCCCAACGGACATCCAATATTTACTCTAAATATCCCCCTCAGTATTTGCCCCTTAATTAAAAAAAAAAAGACACAATTTTTAATTTTACATTTAGATATGTATAATATAATTTCTGAATTTCTTCTTGTTGCCATGACGAATGTTTTCCCATCCGTAAGATACCTGTAGAGACGAGCTTCTGATTTAAAACTACAAAAACCCGGATCTACAGGGTAGATCACGAATAAGCTATTTCTTGCTTCAGGTGTCACCTAATCCTAAACGTTAGCTACAAGGGGAGAAGTTGTTTGTATTTTGTATTATTTGTTGCATTTAATGGTTTTTATTTATTTACGCGAAAACTGTACATCAAAAAAAAAAGTAAAAAAAGAAATTTCTCCTAAACTAAACGGAGATTTATAAAAGAATTTTTATTTTAGAAAAATTCAGTGACGTCACCATTTTTTTCTTAAAAAATATTTACCTTAAGCCCCCCTATGAAGTCTTAAAACTTTAATTCGCGACAACCCTAACTTAGCCCAGGATTTTAAAACCCTATAGCATTGAATTCGTAATAAAAAAATCTATATTTACGTGGTTTTTTTGTAAATATCGGT
>JACEGR010011697.1:0-14025 GCA_014170235.1 Listronotus bonariensis | reverse complement strand
ATGGCAAACTAGTTATTTTTAATGCACCCTACAATATGGGTATCAAATGAGGGGCTTGCTAAGAGTAACTCGAAAGATATAGTTACGTCACTCCAAATCCAATGTGGCAGACTTCTAAAAATGGCGGACTAGTTATTTTTTATGCACCTCCACAATATGGGTATCAGATAAAAGAGCTGATGATAACTGACAAATATAGTGACGTTAATCTAAATCCAACATGGCGGGACACTCAAGATGGCGGACTAGTATGTTTAAAACACTTCTACAATGTGGGTATTAAAAAAGAGCCTGCTGAGAGTAACTCGAAAATATGGTAACGTCATTCTATATTTAACATGGCAGAAAACCCAAAATGGCGGAATAGTTAGTTTTAATGCACTTCTGCAGGATGGGTATTATTGCTGAGAATACGAATTGTACCTATTACAGCTAGGCTGTTCGAAATTAACCGGAAAAACATCAAAACAATAATGCGTTCAATGAGATAAACGGTCTGAGAAACATGTTTAGTGATTGCTAAAAAATTAAAAATAATTTTAAAGTAAAAGAAGCTTTTATTTAAATGTACTAAAACGAATAAAATAAACTTTTTCTTAATAACTTTTAATATTAACATATAACCTTATTACACAAATTATACGCTTGTCGCGAGATATACCTGTGTAGATAAACAAATATATTAAAATGATTTAGTATATTTTAAACGAAGTAAATACGATTACTTAAGTATAGCGACAAGCTTTTGAGATTATAGAGATATAATTTCTGTAGATTAGATTAGATTAGATTAGGAGGTGGATTGCATATCCTCTAACACTGCAATCTGCTCAGGTTTATTGTGTGTCCTCCGTCCATAGGTTAGAGCACGCTATCCAAGCTGGTCTGTTTAATCAGACTCCACAAGCTTGAAACTGGCCCCTTGGTATATCTTGCCGCTTTTAGGTTTTTCTTCACCCAGCCTTGCAAACCGCAGACGACAAAGGGCTTCGCAGTAGCACCATACGTGTTCTTGCGGTTTTTTCCTCCTCCTGGCAGAACCTACATAGGTTTTCTTCTGCCAGGCCCATAGTTTCCAGGTGTTTATTCAGTCTGCAGTGACCTGTCAGTTGACCCAACTATTATTCTTAGTGCCTTCCGGTTATAATTCAGGATGGTCTTTTGGTAAATTCTGGCGAGTAAGCCTTGATGAACACTCTTCGCCTGACGCTGTCCTGGTATTTTCATTTTTTTTTTTTTTTTTTTTTTATCTTTGGACAAACCACGAAGGCTAAAAGCCTAAATACTAACGTACCGTGGGTGTCTTAAGCGAGGTAAGAGGGAGTTTGTTGACACGGGACTTAAATACTTGAAGATTTGGGGGAAGGAAAGACCTCGCGGGCAGCAGGTTCCACAATCTAGAAACTCTAGGGATAAAAGAACGAACAAAGTGAGAAGTTCGGGGCCTGTCCAGTTGGACCGTATAGGATGCATACGGGCGGAACCACGAGTTTCTCTGTTGGGAACCGTGAGTGGAGGAACTATACTGGACAATTCTTCAGAGCAGAAGCCATGGAAGTACCTATAAAAAGCGATAAATCCCCACAGCCCGACGATGGGCAAGAGAGGGAAGCCTTCTGTAAGTGAAGGATCATTAATGAGACGAATAGCTCTTCTTTGAATAGAATCAAGAATGCTTAGGGTTGTGGGGGACGCCATGCCCCAGATATGAGAACAATATTCCAAGGGAGGTCTGGATTTGGGACACATATAAAGTGTATAAATTAGAAGCGGAAAATACTTTTTAGCTCGAAAGAGAAATCCAAGCTTTTTGAAGCTGCCGTGGCTATAGATACAATGTGTTTATGCCAGTTAAGGTTACTTTCAAATGTGACGCCCACAAGATTGAAGGTGTCTTTGCTCTGTAGAACTTGGCCGCTCATAAGTAGAGGATGAGTATTTGATGACTCTTTTCGCGACAAGGAACATGATTGTGTTTTGGATGCATTAAAATGGACGAGATTTTTGGCGCCCCAATCCAATATTAAATTAAGATCCTGAGAAAGAGATATCTGCATCGCTCTGCGTTTGTTTTCCAAGTCAGGTTTAGTGATGGGTTTAGGAACCTGAAAACTGGAGTGAAGGGTACTATCGTCGGCGAAACTATGAATGGAATTAGTTGTGGACGAGAGAAGGTCGTTGATGTGGAAGAAGAAACAATGTTGGTGCCAGAACTGAGCCCTGAGGGACTCCAGCATTTACTTGGTGAAAGCTTGAAGAATGGCTGTCCACAATAACTGATATACGTCGATCAGATAGATAACTAGAGAGCCAAGTACAGAGTTTAGTTGAAAGACCATAGGAGGGAAGTTTATTAAGAAGTGCGGCATGCCAGACCTGGTCAAAAGCTTTGGATATATCAAGAGCAACGATCTGGGACTCACCTAGAAACTCAAGAGACTTATTCCAACAGTGTGATACGAAGGAAAGAAGATCTGCTGTAGATCTTTGTGGCGAAATCCATACTGCCTGTCATGCAAAATTTTGTGTTTTTCCAAGTACTTAAGAATTTGTGAATTAATTAATTTTTCCATTACTTTACAAAGAACTGAGAGAATTGAAATTGGTCTATAGTTAGATGGAAGCGATTTAGATCCTTTCTTGGGAATAGGTTGAACACGTGCAGCCTTCCAGCTCTCCGGAAAGATACCTGTGTCGTAAGAAATTCGAAAGAGCCGAGTTAAGATTGGTGCAAGTTCTGGAGCACATTTTTTAAAACGATTGCTGGTATGCCGTCCAGTCCAGACGATTTCTTGGTGTTAAGGGAGGAAAGGATACGCTTAATGTGTTTTACTTTAAAAATAATATCGGGCATTTTATGAGGAACTGGGGTAACCGTTGGAATTGGATGATTTACGGGAGGGTCAAGGGTTGAATTGGCAGCAAATTGTTTGGCAAATAGTTCTGCCTTCCCTTTAGCAGTAGAAATAATTTCATCTTCCAAAGTTAGTGGTGGAAAAGAACTGGCACAAAAATTCCTACTTATGTTTTTCGCAAAGGACCAGAAGGATTTGCTGCCATTTGAGCAAGAAAGAACTTTGTTTTTGATACGATTGTCGAAGGAGTCTTTGGCTTCAGAAATTGTTTGATTGTAGTAGTTTCTTGCTTCAATGCTGGCCTGTCGGTTTTCTGGACTAGGATCCTGTAGAAACTTCTTGTGAGCCTGAACTTTTAAAATTCTGGCTTTTTCACAAGATTTGGAAAACCAGGGTTTGTTATTGGATTTTTTGGGGTTTTTGATGGTGTGTGGAATATAGGTTTCAATGCCCAATTGAAGTGATTCAGTAAGTTGATTGCAAATTTGGGAAGGATCACGAGAAGAAAAGCAGATGGAATTCCAGGGGTAAGTGGCGAGGAAGTTCCTTTAGGCCATCCCAGTCGGCTGAGTTGTAGTGCCATACGGTGCGTGGTGGCATGTATTCATTTACCTCGGGATGTGCAGGGTAAGATATAGTAACTAAGCCATGATCTGAGCGACCTAGGGGTGCTGTGACAGATGTTTCATAGAGTTCGGGGTTTGTAGTAAGAAAGAGATCTAGGGGATTTGAACTATGATTTGGGACTCTAGAAAAGTAGGTGGGTTTCATAATAAGGTTGGTAAGAGAGTTACTGACTGCGAAGATTTCGGCTGCTCTGCCTTGGGGGTCAGTTTTGAAGAGCCCAGCCAATCCTTATTATGGATATTGAAGTCGCCAAGCACGATTACTTCAGCCGATGGAAACTGAGAAATTATGCTATCGATCTTTGTTGAAAGAAAGTCAAAGAATTCGACATAGGAATTATTAGATGGGGACCGGTACAAACAGCAGATAAATTTAGTTAAAGACCTAAGGGAAAGTTTGAGCCAAAGGATATAAGGCCTACCCGATTCAAGATTAGAAACTCGAGCACAAGCCAGATCGTTGCGGATGTAAGCACATACGCCACCATGTGGGCGGAAAGACGAAATAAGTTCGTAGCCTGGGAAGAGAAGATGGCTGGTTGAAGATTTAGAACTTATTTGTGTTTCCGTTAGAAACAGTATGTGGGGCTTAGATGACTGAAGGTGATGGTGAACGGAGTTTATATTGGTGTTAAGCCCACATATGTTTGCAAAAGAAATTAAACTTCTCGATGAAGGCCTCCCGGATGCACCCTCGCCCGGAGATCCGAATGGAGGGGTATTTTACCTCCGGAATATTTTACTTCCGGGTGTGCCGCCATCATTTGTACATAGTTTGGGGGGTTAAAAGGAAAAAAAAGAAAAGAAAAAGAAGGAAGAAGGAAAACTGACTCTCACAAACCCAGAACCCGAAACGTCCGTTAAGACTTCACGGGTTCTTTAAAGAGTGAGTGGGGTGGTACCTCCTCAGGCGAGGAAAGCTCTATCCACCAGTCTTGTGATTCCCTCATAATCCATGATCTAATGGATGACCTTACCTGGCTTGATGGAATACCACAGTAGGGCTCAGGACCTACCATTGTCCTGCCAGCCCCCTCCTTTGCCAATTTATCAGCTTCTTCATTGCCTTCGTGGCCTTCGTGTCCTGGTACCCAGGCAATGGTTAGCTTGTTGGACGCACCCACCTCTTCCAGGACAATTACGCAGTCCCGCACCAGCTTGGAGCTGATTTTGCATGAACTGAGTGCCCTGATGGCTGCCTGGCTGTCCGAATAGATTACTATGGTTTTATCCTCATAGCTCCTTCTGATGATTTCCCTAGCACATTGTTCTATGGCTACAATTTCGGCCTGGAACACAGTAGGGTGTTGTCCGAGACCCAAGTTTATTTTCGTCCTTGGTTTGTCCCCATATATACCTGCTCCAACAGACCAAGGAGTTGGAGCAGGTATATATGGGGACAAACCAAGGACGAAAATAAACTTGGGTCTCGGACAACACCCTACTGTGTTCCAGGCCGAAATTGTAGCCATAGAACAATGTGCTAGGAATTTGTGTAATGAGGTTATATGTTGATATTAAAAGTTATAAAAAAAGTTTATTTTATTTGTTTTAGTACATTTAAATAAAAGCTTGTTTTTAATATGTTTTTTACCTTAAAATTATTTTATTTATCAGAAGTACACTAAAGCAATCATAAAAATTTATAATGTAGCAAGTATTAAACCGATTGACAACTATGGGTATGGAAAATTATGGCTTTTATTGTCACTGGCACAAATAAATATATATTTTTAAAAGTTTAAAAGTTTCGAGGCAACATGCAAAGCCCTCATTAATATTAATGGTACGGCATTTGGATACATATATCTTATATACAGGTTTTATTTGAATTAAATGTAAGAATTTAAAAGTTTTTATGAAATTATGTACAAGGTGTCTCAAAAGAAATTTTATAGTTTAAAAATGATAAAAATAAAATAGGCCATTTTTTGAATGTTTTTTTATTTATTATTAAAATAAATTCTTTGGGAATTTATTTTATAAAAATAATGCCGTCCAAATGTTTTCTTTTGCGTTCGCGACATTCGTTCGATTCAACAATAAAATTTTTGAAGACGGATTTGCAGGTAGGCTCCGAGATGGCTCTTATTTCCTGGTGAATATTTAGTTCTAATTGCACCAGACCAGTTGGTTTATTAACGTCGACGTTAGATTTGCGAAAACCCCACAGAAAAAAGTCTATAGAAGTCAAATCAGCACTGCGTGGGGTTAATTTATATCGCGTCTTATGGAGATAATTTGTTTGGATAATTTTCACGAACTCTTGGGCAGAGACCTATTGGACGTGTGTGACGTTGCTCCATCTTGCTGGAACCACGTTCTTTAGTTATAGACAGGAAAATTATGCAGTTCAGGCAACAAAATCTCATCTAACATCCTCTCTGAATTCACTGTATAAGTACGTCCACTTTTATCTGCAAAAAGTATGGACCGATTATTCCTTGTGATCAAGGTTAGTTTATACAGTTTATACGAGTATTTATAAGGTTGCGACATATCCTTAACTTTTAGGCGGTTCGAGGTCGGGGACGCAAGGAAGGACACTCCACGGAGAAAAGTTGGCAAGACTGGGTAAAATCAAAGCTGATGATCAATCCAGTGGCGTCTAGAATTTGCGCATTTCATTTTGCATTGTTTTGGAAGTGATATTTGTTGAAAGATGTAATTCCAAATGTTTTTTATTTAAAGTAAAAGAATTTACAACTTAATAACAATTAAAAACTGTTGTGTAAACGGTTGTTCTACTAATACAATAAACTGTATATCTCCGGCACTGAACAACATGGCCGAAAAATGGGAGATGTGACGTCATAACACGTCAAAGCAATATGGCCGAATGTCGTGACCTTATATAGACCGACTTTGCTTGCGATGACATCGCAGCCCATATGGTCGTCCGGATTTTGGTTTATCTGGTGTTAAACCAGTCTTTTCAATGTTGTTCATCTAATTCCGAATGAGAGAAATGCTTGGTGCATCATTTAAGTGGCGAAAACCTCGAAGTAACGTCGCAGAATTGCCGTTCTTGTAAAATTTGCGTAAACAAAACGCCCGGTCTGCTTGTGCAAAACGCGTTATAGCAACTAAATTCCCAAGAGCCAGGCTACCGATTGACATACCCTCCGCGCTCCTTGAATGCGTTGCGTTTACACAGGAATCTAAAGAAATATATAACACCTTTGGAGACACCCTGTACATTTTATTTTAAATAAATAAATAATTACATTTGCAAGTGATATAAAACAAAATGAGCGGCTATTAAAAGAATAGTGAAACTCTTTGTAGACCTGTCTGATGCTGAGTGTTATATATACAGGGTGATAACCATGGGGTTTTAAAAAAAGTAAATACTGGAACATATACAGGTCGGATAAGACCACAGTATAAAATTATTTTAGTCTATACAGGGTGTCCTGTATAGAAAACCCTATATTTCATGACGGTTTTAGATTCTACTTTAAAAAATAACTCAAGTTCGTTTACAGTACTAAGTGTCTAATTTTATTCGTTTTTGTGATATTTGATTTTTTTTAAAATGCAGAGGTAAAATCAAATTGATTTTACTTTAACACTTTTAACACTTTAAACTTTATAATGTGTAACAAGATTAAAAAAGTCTGCCATATCATACGTAGGTCAAATCAAGATCAAATATTGTACAGAGTGATCAAAAATAATTTCAATTTTTCAGAAAATCAAATAGCCATATCTCTCTTATTTTAAATGGAACACCCTGTATTTTTTTACGTCACATGATGACAAATAAAATATTCTTTCAAATGGTTTATAGGTTGCCTATACCTATCTTTTGTGCTTTTTAGTAAAATCTGTTTTAACAAATTTTTAGTCCAAATGTTTATTTAAATTAAAGTTGGCTGTGACATAGCAGCCATTAATATTTTTTTAAAGAAAATAACAACGACCATTTATGGATTACTAGTGTTTTAGTCAGTTTAAAATAAATTTCAATGATTTTAAATAAAAACCCTTCTTCTACCACAATAAGATAATATAATACTGGTAGGATGTAAAAAAATGGTTTACTTTAGTCTAGAGTTAATCCTGAAAAATATTCCAGGAGAAACCATCTGATAACCTTAAAAGTTGCTTTAAAAAATTTGACACAGTTATTATGAATAATGGAAGAAACGAGTTATAGGTCACAGAATGTCGTTATAACTGACCAGCGGCGTTATTAGGATTGTTTAAAAACACAAGTTTTATCATTACCACATTCAGCTGAAATAAGTGTTATTGGAAGTAGCATTATAAGCAACTAATGGATTGTTGTTGTGTGAATTTTAAAAATAGTGGCAGATAATACAAAATCTTTTAATTTTGTGCTTTTTTCCAACAAATTTACGTTTTGCAATAACGGCTTAGTAAATAGGCATAGCTATATCACAGCCTACTTACATTTAAATAGACATTTGGAATAAAAATATGTTAAAACGGAATTTACGTAAAAAGTATAAAAGATAGGTATAGGCAACCTATACACCATTTGAAAAAGCATTTGATTTGTCATCATGTGGTGTAAAAAAATACAGGGTGTTCCATTTAATATAAGAGAGATATTGCAATTTGACTTTCTAAAAAATTGAAATTATTTTTTGATCACCCTGTATAATCTATGATCTCGATATGACCTACGTATGATAAGGCAGACTTTTCCTAATCCTGTAACAAATTTTAAAATTTAAGCAGTTTAAATTGTTAAAATAAAATTAATTTAATTGCACCCCTGCATTTTGAAAAAAAAATCAAATATTTCAAAAACGAATAAAATTAGATACTTGGTACTTTTAACAAACTTAAATTATTTTTTATGTAGAATCTAAAACCGTCGTAAAATATAGGGTGTTTTATTTAAAAATATAACTTTGATACGTCACACTTTTTTGAGACATCCTGTATAGAGTAAAATAATTTTATACTGTGGCCTTATCCGACCTGTATATGTTTCAGTATTTACTTTTTTAAAAACCCCATGATTATCTAGCTACAGACCGTGTCGAATATGGGCCACTCTGTATATATATATATATATATATATATATATATATATATATATATATATATATATATATATATATATATATATATATATATATATATATATATACGTACTGTAAACGAACTTGAGTTATTTTTTAAAGTAGAATCTAAAACCGTCATGAAATATAGGGTTTTCTATACAGGACACCCTGTATAGACTAAAATAATTTTATACTGTGGTCTTATCCGACCTGTATATGTTCCAGTATTTACTTTTTTAAAACCCCATGGTTATCGAGCTACAGACCGTGTCGAATATGGTGGGTCACCCTGTATATATAACACTCAGCATCAGATAGGTCTACAAAGAGTTTCACTATTCTTTTAATAGCCGCTCATTTTGTTTTATATCACTTGCAAATGTGATTATTTATTTATTTAAAATAAAATGTACAGGGTGTCTCCAAAGGTGTTATATTATATTTCTTTAGATTCCTGTGTAAACGCAACGCATTCAAGGAGCGCGGAGGGTATGTCAATCGGTAGCCTGGCTCTTGGTGTCGAATATGGGCCACCCTGTATATATATATATATATATATATATATATATATATATATGGCCCAAAAAACGGTTGACTGCAAACTCGGTTTACTGACGATAGTTGAACGTGACAACGTCATAAGAAAATAGTGGACCGATGCTATTTATTTTAATTATGAAAGCACGAATATTTGGCAATATATCACTGAATATATCTTTCATATCGAAAGAACTATTACCTTTATCGTCGCATTTATCGTTGCTATAAACACTTTTCACTGCAAGCTCACTCAAGTAGAAGAGAAACAGATGACGAACGACGCGGAGATTGTGCCTTTTTGTCGCTCGTTCTGCGGTCTCGCTTGCACTTCAAGCCCTAAATGGAACGCGCGAGGTAACGCTGCATGGTGCGTGCAGCCGGGTCCATCGAATTATATTATATTATAAGACGTTGTCACGTCAAAAAACTGAAAGTGTCCTTTTGGTTCTGGTGCACATGACTACTTTAATTTTTCTGCCAAATAGTGGCTTTAGTGATACCATTTTACCTAAATTTTACCACATCTTAATATCCTCTCCCGTTCAAAAGTTAAGACGCGAGGACTTAAAAGCTTCACTGTATATCTAGAAAACCGCTGTAAACAGGAAAGAAATATTTAGTATAAAACTAATAAAAAAATCTAAGAAATCTACGCGTTTTGAAGATAAACAAGTCAAATATAACCTTTTAAAAACATATAAGTTTAAGTTTTCCCAATTCTAACCAGAAAAAAGATATTCAGACAAAAAACATGCATGCAAATATAAAAACACATATCTAAAAAACAATAGTAAATTTTTAATACATAAAAATTATAAAAAATACAAAATGACCGAATCTAACGGCACCGAAAAAATCCAAAGACAATCAACTATCCAGTAAAATGAAAGACATGTGCTACATTTTCAACACTTTTTCGGACCAATCGTTAGAGTGGCTATACCAGAGTTTTACAGTTAAGCAAAAAGGGCCGGACTGGAATGTTTTGTTGTTACGGCCGCTCTGTTTGATATTTATATGCTTGTGGTAAGTACTTACACAATTATTTTAGGGGGTAGTTTCAAAGTCTCCAATCTCCAATTTTAAATTGTTATACTTATTATATTTGAAAAATAAATTAAAAAAAAATCTATAAATTAAATGTAATGCATTCTTTCTTAGGTTTGAACGCTCTGTTATGGAGAGAAGTGATATACAGGGTGTTCCACCGAGAACTGCCGCGATCCATTTCTCAAAAGTCCGCTTTGGAAAATTTTGAAAATTTGGTAACATTATAAAGTCAGTGGGGGCATACAACTAAATTATTTTCTACTTTTTTCAGTTATATCGGAAGTTAATTTCAACTTCCTTATTTTAAATGGAACACCCTATATATTATTTATTTTCTAGATTCTGCGTAAAATTCTAAACATAATTTATGTATAATTTTCTATACCTAAGTCGAACCGTTTTTGACTTATGTTAAATTTTATGTCAAAAATGACGTTTGCAAGCCATTACATAACCGTCAATTTCTTCTAAACAAAAGCCTTTAATATGAGTTGGGGTTGGGTTCCTTGTAAAAAAGAACTTCTTAAGTAGACTGTATCGATGTTTTCACAATTAATAAATACAGAGTGGTCAAAAATAATTGTTAAAACTTTTACCGACAAAAACCTTAAAAGTCAATTTTTTTAATAGAAACCCATACATTTTATTACCTTAGCCTATTGGGTACTAAAAATAAGGTTAAGTTTGTATAAGGATGTCTATTCCAAAAATTTATAGTTTTCGAAATATTAACGATTTAATAATTATCTATTCTAACAATGCATTTAATTACGGGTAGGTACGGGGTAGTTGGCTGTGACGCCGCATTTTGTGGGTGTCGTAATAATTTTCAAATATTATTTTTGACCACTCTGTAATTATTAATTGTGAAAATATCAATACAGTCTTCTAAAGTAGTTCTTTCTCTACAAGAAATCCAACCTCAACTCATATTAAAGGCTTTTGTTTAGAAGATATTTATGGTTATTAAATGTCTTGTAAACGTCATTTTTGACATAAAATTTAAAATAAGTCAAAAACGGTTGGATTTAGGTATAAAACATTATACATAAAATATGTTTAGAATTTTAAGCAGAATCGGAAAAATAAATAATAAATAGGGTGTTCCATTTTAAATAAGGAAGTTGACATTCTTCCGGTATAACCGGAAGTGGTAAAGCTGTCAAAGTACTTTAACTTACTTAAACAGTATGTCCCCCATTGACTTTATAGTGTAACCAAATTTTATAAATTTTCCAAATCGTAGTATTTGAGAAATCGATTGCGGCAGCTTCCAGTGGGACACCCTGTACAGAGTGAGCCTTAACTGTATGAGCAGTTTCAATATTCTATAAAACAAACATTACAAAATTTAGGGTAAAAGCCGGATAGTTGCTCCACTTTTCGAAAAAGCTTTATTTTTTTGAAATATGAACTTTCTAAAAATTATTTAGGATGTATCTCAAAAGATAGGTCTTTAATCTTTTATAATAGCCTATTTTTGTATAGATAATTAACCATGGTTTTAAATAAATACTGTTTTATTTCACCTCTTAAAAAAGGGATAGTTGCCTAATATGGCGGATAGTAGCCTATCGTGAAACATGCTTCGGAGGATACTTGCCTCATGCGGGGTTAGTAGCCTCGGCGTGATTTTTAGTTTGAATAAAAAGAAACTGCTAATAACTAAAGTAATCTTTATCCTTTTTTTAAACAGTCTTTATAATTTAAATACTGAGATCTTTTATGAACTAAAATTTTAAATAATAATTAATATTTTTAAATAGTTTTTAATTTTATTGATTAAACTTATAAAGATAAAAAAACTTAAAGTTATATTGGTTATTATAAAATATTAGAATCTTTCTTAAAAATAAAAACTTAGGTAATCAACTTAGTTACTAAACCTTAATTTTTACTGGAAGCTAAGGCTTCCAGTAGTTTTTAAATCTAGTACACGTCTCATGCCTCCACATTCTACAAGTCTTACATTAAATCCATTGATTTAGTCAAATTGTAATTCTCAAAGCATTCCACGCAATATTCATCAATTGAAACTGTTTTAGTCGAATTAGCATTTTTTTTCAATATCTCTTAAGTATATTTTATCGATTTTTCGACATTAATTCTTTTGAGTGATAATCCTTTGGTAGCATTAATTTTTCTCATTTTTTCCCGCAACTCTTCCAAAGCTACTGCTAAGCTCTCTTCCGTCCATTTGATGTTCCGTGGAACCACGCCTAGTTTACGTTTATATTTTCGAGGCATATTGCTCGTCTAGAATGAATACAATAAAGTTAAATAGATAGATAAGACTAATGTCCCTGATGGGCTATATGAGCATTTTCAATATTCATCTTTCATAAAAAAAACATTACAAAACTTACACATATTTTATGGATATTATTTTAATCTAAACATAATTTATCACTTAAAAACTATGTTGTCAAAGTGACGGCCCTCACGTTGCTGACATTCTTGAATCCATAGTTGTATATTTTCAAAAAACTTGGCGACGAGTTGCTCCAGGAATCGCGTTTATTCCCCGCACAATGTTTTGTTTAAGCTGGTCTAATGTGGCTGGATTATCTTTATAGACTCTTGATTTTAGGTACCTTTACATTACCACATAGGGTAGGGCGGGGCTAGTTGAGCAATTTTTCATTTGATTGGTTATAGCTCCTCAACAATATGTCTTAATGGCATATGATGCATACTGATGGATTGGCAATTTATTCCTTAGCAATAGTGTCCATAGTAACTTCTTTTTAGTAAGCTAAATTAAGGAGCTACATCTATTTTAATGTAGATAGTCAGGTATGCTCAACGTATCCCATAGGTGAGATAAGTTGAGCAAGGGTATGGGGCTAGTGGAGCACTTAGATAGTACAGCCAAATTATAGGTTTAATGTTAGGTAGGTTTACAATAAAAATACATTTTGACAATTTGCTTTTTATATTTATAATCCTATAGTCACAAAACAACAAATCTCATCAATAAAACTGCAACGTACCTATCTTAGCCTAACTACTGAATTTAAACTTGAATATTTGTATAATTATTATTAACATAGCTTATACAAATCATAAAAAAAAAACATTTAAGACATTTAGGAGTCTAAATCTTAATTTAAAACAAAACAAAGTAATTTTTTATTTGGTTAAAAACCAGAAATTAAATCAACAAAATATCAACTCCAAGTTAACTTTATTATAGCATTAATTAAAGATTAGACTTTCTATTAATAAACAGACTTTATATGCAACTATCAATATTGCTGATATAATTTAAAAAAATATATTAAATAGATATTATTTGTCAGTGATTTGGCTCCTTTTTTGGACCAGCCTTTAGGTATGGTCGAACTATTTCCGGAGAAAGTTTATGAATTAGATAGGTCAAGCTCGTTTTTTTGTTGCTTGTACGGGATGCAGCCTCATATAAGTCTTGAGTAGTATAGGAACCTCTAGTAGTTGAACTTTTATAAGTCCGTATCCTAAAAAAATAAAATTTCATTTTATACTTCTGTTAAAATCGTGGGGTTAGGTGGACAACTGTAGCTCAACTAACCCCAAACTGAAATTTTAAAGCAAAAGTGAATTTATTAAAAAACGGATAGAATTATATTCAGTATCTTTATAAAAATCAAAACTGCAATAAATTTACTAAAGATTAACACGTACCTGATTGAAAAAGAATATTATTTAACTATCACAGACGAAATATTCTGTCTGAAAATTATTATACTTTTTAATCACAAAATAAACAATACGTGGGGGTACTTTTTTCGATCGCCGCGTCACCAGTGGCGGTCGCGCGATGTGTTCCTCTTGCGCAACCCCTTCTTTACGCTATTTGATGCGTTTGCGAACGGTCGATAGTTTTTGAGATATTTTGATTTCCCAACTTACCTCTATGCTCAACTAGCCCCG
>JACEGR010011696.1:0-14027 GCA_014170235.1 Listronotus bonariensis | reverse complement strand
CACGGCCCACTATTCAAAATTTTACCTTAGACTCAACAGCATTAATTAAGGGTCTTAAAGTAAAAAAATATCTGTTAGGTAGTATATATTTTTAAAAAGCTCTCATCCTCTATAATTTAATGAATAAGAAATATAAAGGGTGTTCCATAAAAAACAAATTATATGTTTGATTCATATCTCGAAACTACTAAATTTTCCGTAAAAATATCTACCAATATCAGTTTTTACTATTGTTGCAAGTTACAAGACAACTGAGACACGAGGGGGTCCGAAAATGGAAAATGTTGAATATCCCCTTGTAGGTCCAAAATGAAGAGGGCCATAAAAAATCTTTTAGTGTCATCTTTCGTTTCATCAAAGAGTAGCAACAGTTCGCGAAAACCGCGTGTCACTATCTCTAACACCATGTACACGTACAGGGTTTTCATTTACATTTTGCCACTATAACCAAGAAAGATAGAAAAAAAGCGTCTTGTATAAAAGTGTCATACTTTCTTATCTATTATCTTTGGAGCATACAAAAGAAACAAATGAACACTTTGTATATTATGTCACCAATAAAAGGATGTTTTAAAAAGCTTAACAAAAATACCACATTTGATATATCTATCTTTAATAATTTTGAAAATATGACGAAATGTAATTTTCATTATATTAACTACAGTCTCAGCTTAGTGCCGTAGGTACAGTTTGGGTCAGACATAATTCAGTCTAAAAGCAATGCCGCAAAGTACAGAAAAATGGTAAAGTAAACAAACCTTTTCGAAAGCACACCTGAATACATATTTTTAAGATAAATAATTAAAAACAATTTCTAAAACACGTATCACATACTATCTCTATATACAGAAAATCCTCCTATTTCATCTCCGTCCTGCCATAAAACCTGATGCGTGGCTTAAGGAGCCAGAAACTCGTCGGGATTATTATTTTTTGCTGCAATTATCATTGTTCACAAAAGGGTTTGTTTACATTACGATTTTTGCCTACTTTGCGGCATTGCTGTCAGAATGAATTATGTCTGGCCCCAACTAAAGGTGTTAGGGAAATTATTTTCAATATTTTTAGAATTAGGTTGTCATATTTTGTAAACTAATTAAGATTGATATATCACATTTAGTATTTTTGTAAAGTTTCAAAACAATTTTTTTATGATGATATAATATACAGTGTGTTGGTGTTCCATTTAAAAAAAGTGTACCTTTTTATTTTTCTTGAGTTTTTAATGTTTATATGTTTCTTTTATTATTCTTAAAATAAAATAGATGAATAACTATGAAATATTATACAAGACGTCTCTTCGATCCTTAGATCCTTCTTGGTTAACGCTCGGGCACGATAACCAGCGTCAGCGGCTGATTTAAAAAACAAGTTCTTTTATTCTCGCGTAAAGATCAAAGACAGCGCTCTTTATAGATAACCTACATTTAGATCAGCAGTGGCAAGAAGCATTTTTCGGATTCTTACGACCTCGCGCAGTAAACAAATGAACGGGTGGACGAACATGCGCACTTAAAAGCCGTGGCAAAATACAAACACCGGCACCCTGTACCCTCCGTCCGCGGTCTGACCGTGACGCTCATTAGCTACCGTACTCCGAACAGAAAACCAGGAGGCCGTCGACAAATTCTTTCCGATAATGCGGATAGTCTGTTTGCGCCAGGCGCGTTCCCCTCGATTTGCTTGCGCACAAAACGGTTTTTTCGCCCATGAAATGTAACTTTTGTTTCGCGCAGGTAATAACATTGGCAATCCATCGAGATCGAGTGGCGCTCTCACATTTCCCGCTCAACGCTGGCCGCTGACGCTGACGCTTAGTATCGTGTCAGAGGCCTTATAGTTAAAGTCTTTTGCAAAATATAAATGAAAACCTTGTATAAATAACGGAATTCTAGGGGATGGCTTGTTTTAATTGAAATACATTAGGTATATATTTTTTATTCATTTATTGTATCTCCCTGACTATATTTTTAGCGATTCACATCACGTAGTGTTTGGGATGCTACGTAAAACAATAATATAAACTTGTTTAAAATAAGTTTTATTAAATCTTGAAAAAATAACATGGTAATTCTCAAATTTATTTTATTTTTGCATTATGTTTCATTTTATTTATTTTTAGGATTCTCAAGAAGGTGCTCAAACCACGATATACTGCAGTGTTGAGAAGGGAATTGAGCATTTATCTGGAGAATATTTTAGCGATTGTCAAGTTGTCAAAAGATTCAAACGAGCACAAGATCCCACATTGCCCAAAAAGTTGTGGAAAGTGTCCGAGGAATTAGTTCATTTAAACACTTAAACCACAATTAAAATGTTAAATTATTTTTTTTTTAAATAAAATTCTATAATTTTAAAGGACCGATGTGTACATTTTTTTTTAAGATGGATGGGAAAAATATTTAATTTTGATTTAACTTAAGTAACCATATTTTTATTACAAGAGAAACAAGACTAGATGGCACGAGGAAATTTGGTCCCTCTAGTGAGAGGAGAATATTCTCACCGATACAAAAGAACTATTTTCTCTAGAGTTCTCGAGAAAAACTGAAAGCTCAGCTTAGGCGCGACCGATGGCTTTTTCTCAGGTGGGCCAAATTTTGTGAGCAAGGTGGCGTTCTGCACGAAAAATTAATGCAACAAACTTCTATGCAATTTTTCGAAAAACTCAAAGTTAACGGAGATACAGGGTGTTAAAGAAAACAAAAATTGTTGTTTTTACTAATAACTTTTTTTCTCTTATGTACTGTTTTTGCACATATATTACTATTGATTTTTTATATTCACCTTTATTAATTTGGCGCCAGTAGTAAAATTACTTTCACCGTTTTAAGGTACTCACTTTTTCTTTTTTCATCTGTCTTTGCTGAGTCTGGTTGGGTCCTTACTAATCGAAACTAACCTTTTTGTTCCATGGTGTTAGTTCCAGAGCGAGTTTTTTGACGTCCCTTTTTATTTCTAATATGTTTTTTAGAATTTAAGCATCAAGTTCTAACAAAATTGAACATTATTGTGGCTAAATTAATATAACAAGAGAACAGAAAATTCTTGTAAGGACGAGATCGTACAAAAAATTAAAAGATGGCTTGCTAAAGCAAAGGAAAAAATGAATAATGGAACTAAAAGAAAAAACAGTAAGCTACTTTTTTTCTAAACTGTTGTTGCTTTTATATAAGACATTAAATAAAAACCACTTTGCACTAAAAGTTAAAAAAACTGCTTGGTCAAGTGCAAAGCTTTTTCGTATAGTAATAATATTAAGGGTAATTTTCTACAAACCTGCGGCAACTCCGATTTGGACGAAATTTGGTATACGGGGGTTTTTGAGGCGCTGATCACGAATCTAAAAGAATTTTTTGGTGGAAACGTTTCGTTCTTAAGATATTCATCATCAGACTTGAATTTTAAACTAATCCTATTTTTACAATATTCCCCTTCTTTTTGCACACAATTCTTGATTTAAAGCTAAAGTGGCACACAATATTTGATTTTTACCGTTTAACACCCCATTTTTTACGAATTTTACATTATTTTTGCATTAAATTGCATAATTATTTTGAATCATTTCAATCCCAGTGTGCCATGAAGTCCTATGTGTATGTATGGTTGCCGCATTATCAAAGAACAGCCACGAAATTTAATTCAAAAATTAATGTAAGAAACCTAGAAAAAAGGTGAAAATCAAATATTGTGTGACACTTTAGCTTTAAATCAAGAATTGTGTGCAAAAAGAAGGGAAAATATAGTGAAAATAAGCTTAGTTCAAATTTGAACTTTAATGATGAATATCTCGAGAACGAAACGTTTCCGCCAAAAAATATTTCAGATTCGTGATCAGCACCCCAAAAACCCCGTATCCCAAATTTCGTTAAAATCGGAGTGGCCGCAGGTTTCTAGAAAATTACCATATTAAGTTTTATTATTGTAGGTAGTGGATCATATAATTCTTTTCGATCAATGTGGTTGTAATCTAGTTGTTTTTTAGGTTCTCTCAAAATGATAGATAATCCCTGAAGGGGCCCACCACTGATGCCAATTTTTTTTTTTAATGTGGGTACTATATTATACTTATGTATTATGTATGTAATACAATAATTATGTTTCATACACGTTTGATGTTTTTTTTTAGTAAACAAAATGGAAAATAATTGTAAAGTACAACAATAAATAGTATGGTAATTTTCTAGAAACTTGCGGCAACTCCGATTTTGACGTAATTTGGTATACGGTGGTTTTTTGAGGCGCTGATCACGAATCTGGAAGAATTTTTTTGGCGGAAACGATTCATTCTTGAGATATCCATCATCAGACTTGAAATTTAAACTAATCCTATTTTTACAATATTCCCCCTTCTTTTTGCACACAATTCATGATTTAAAGCTAAAGTGGCACAGAATATTTGATTTTCACCTTTTAAAACCCCGTTTTTTACGTATTTAAGATTCGTGATCAGCGCCCCATAAAATCCCCGTATATCAAATTTACGGTATAGTTTAGTATAATATTTTGCTATGTGGGGCACTTATAATACCGGCCTTATTTTGTCATCTGAGCTTGTGCAGATGCATGGTGGGATAAGGACTCCCTTAATAAGGATAGTGCCTGGCTTTCATAGCTGGCTTTATTTATGTCGGTTTTAGGTCATGCCTTATTTTGGTCTTATTTTAACCTCGGAACTGTTCGAATAACCGAACGGCGGCCGACTACGAAATCGAAAAGTTTTTAGAAGTAAAAATACTTAAAACCTTGCTTTTTAAATGTATTTCTGTAAATATGTAAAACAAAACCCTACAACACAATACAATAAAGAAAAACTACTACAAAATTTCCCCTTTTTTTAGGTTAATGGTTCTGTCAACATGTTATGCAATAACTCTAAATTATGGGTACAAGCACTATTTAAATAAGGCCGGTATTATTAATACCCGAGCTTAATAACGCAACTTGCAATAATTCTCTATTAGCTTATCTGTCATCCTAATAATAATAAACCCATCAAATACCACTCCACTTGTTTACCAAAGTAAGGCTAAACTTGAATATAAGGAAATTCCAAAACAATTAGTTGAGCTTAGTGCTTCCGCGAAACGAGACGACTATATAGAAGCTAACAGGCGCAGCTCGTCCATTAGGTGATTTGGTCAATGACCCACCTAATTCATAATAAAAATTTAAAAATAATAACAATTAATCCCAAAACAGAAAAAATTACAAATCTATTATTATTTAACAATCCCCTTCAAATCTATTATTATGCAAAAACTTCCTCCGCGAGAATGGCGAGAATTTATTAGGTAATAATTTAGCTTGACCAAAATGCATTAAAACCAAAAAACGAAGCATAAATACTAGCAATTCAGAAAGTAAAAAGATGCCTGCAGGCAACCCTCGATATAAGAATGGATACGTTGTTTATGCAGTTGCCTGCATCGCAAAGCATCATTTTTTATTGTTTTTCGCTTTCGCAGCTGTGTGTCTTGGCGAAGGCGCAAAGTCATTTTGTAAAATTAATAAACTTGTTTTGTTTTTTAATTTAGTTAGGTTAGGTTGTGAGTAATATAAAGTAAAAAGTGCTATAAAACATTAAAAAACATATTAGAAATAAAAAAGGGACGTCAAAAACTCGCTCTGGAACTAAAACCATGGAACAAAAAGGTTAGTTTCGATTAGTAAGGACCCAACCAGACCAGCAAAGACAGATGAAAAAAGAAAAGTGGTACCTTAAAACGGTGAAAGTAATTTTACTACTGGCGCCAAATTAATAAGGTGAATATAAAAATCAATAGTAATATATGTGCAAAAAACAGTACATAAGAAAAAAGTTATTAGTAAAAACAACAATTTTTGTTTTCTTTAACACCCTGTATCTCCGTTAACTTTGAGTTTTCGAAAAAATTGTATAGAAGTTTGTTGCATTAATTTTTCGTGCAGAATCGCCACCTTGCTCACAAAATTTGGCCCACCTGAGAAAAAAGCCATCGGCCGCGCCTAAAAGCTGAGCTTTCAGTTTTTCTCGAGAACTCTAGAGAAAATAGTTCTTTTGTATCGGTGAGAATATTCTCCTCTCACTAGAGGGACCAAATTCCCTCGTGCCATCTAGTCTTGTTTCTCTTGTAATAAAATATGGTTACTTAAGTTAAATCAAAATTAAATATTTTTTCCCATCCATCTTAAAAAAAAATGTACACATCGGTCCTTTAAAATTATAGAATTTTATTTAAAAAAAAATAATTTAACATTTTAATTGTGGTTTAAGTGTTTAAATGAACTAATTCCTCGGACACTTTCCACAACTTTTTGGGCAATGTGGGATCTTGTGCTCGTTTGAATCTTTTGACAACTTGACAATCGCTAAAATATTCTCCAGATAAATGCTCAATTCCCTTCTCAACACTGCAGTATATCGTGGTTTGAGCACCTTCTTGAGAATCCTAAAAATAAATAAAATGAAACATAATGCAAAAATAAAATAAATTTGAGAATTACCATGTTATTTTTTTCAAGATTTAATAAAACTTATTTTAAACAAGTTTATATTATTGTTTTACGTAGCATCCCAAACACTACGTGATGTGAATCGCTAAAAATATAGTCAGGGAGATACAATAAATGAATAAAAAATATATACCTAATGTATTTCAATTAAAACAAGCCATCCCCTAGAATTCCGTTATTTATACAAGGTTTTCATTTATATTTTGCAAAAGACTTTTAACTATAAGGCCTCTGACACGATACTAAGCGTCAGCGTCAGCGGCCAGCGTTGAGCGGGAAATGTGAGAGCGCCACTGATCTCGATGGATTGCCAATGTTATTACCTGCGCGAAACAAAAGTTACATTTCATGGGCGAAAAACCGTTTTGTGCGCAAGCAAATCGAGGGGAACGCGCCTGGCGCCAAACAGACTATCCGCATTATCGGAAAGAATTTGTCGACGGCCTCCTGGTTTTCTGTTCGGAGTACGGTAGCTAATGAGCGTCACGGTCAGACCGCGGACGGAGGGTACGGGGTGCCGGTGTTTGTATTTTGCCACGGCTTTTAAGTGCGCATGTTCGTCCACCCGTTCATTTGTTTACTGCGCGAGGTCGTAAGAATCCGAAAAATGCTTCTTGCCACTGCTGATCTAAATGTAGGTTATCTATAAAGAGCGCTGTCTTTGATCTTTACGCGAGAATAAAAGAACTTGTTTTTTTAAATCAGCCGCTGACGCTGGTTATCGTGCCCGAGCGTTAACCAAGAAGGATCTAAGGATCGAAGAGACGTCTTGTATAATATTTCATAGTTATTCATCTATTTTATTTTAAGAATAATAAAAGAAACATATAAACATTAAAAACTCAAGAAAAATAAAAAGGTACACTTTTTTTAAATGGAACACCAACACACTGTATATTATATCATCATAAAAAAATTGTTTTGAAACTTTACAAAAATACTAAATGTGATATATCAATCTTAATTAGTTTACAAAATATGACAACCTAATTCTAAAAATATTGAAAATAATTTCCCTAACACCTTTAGTTGGGGCCAGACATAATTCATTCTGACAGCAATGCCGCAAAGTAGGCAAAAATCGTAATGTAAACAAACCCTTTTGTGAACAATGATAATTGCAGCAAAAAATAATAATCCCGACGAGTTTCTGGCTCCTTAAGCCACGCATCAGGTTTTATGGCAGGACGGAGATGAAATAGGAGGATTTTCTGTATATAGAGATAGTATGTGATACGTGTTTTAGAAATTGTTTTTAATTATTTATCTTAAAAATATGTATTCAGGTGTGCTTTCGAAAAGGTTTGTTTACTTTACCATTTTTCTGTACTTTGCGGCATTGCTTTTAGACTGAATTATGTCTGACCCAAACTGTACCTACGGCACTAAGCTGAGACTGTAGTTAATATAATGAAAATTACATTTCGTCATATTTTCAAAATTATTAAAGATAGATATATCAAATGTGGTATTTTTGTTAAGCTTTTTAAAACATCCTTTTATTGGTGACATAATATACAAAGTGTTCATTTGTTTCTTTTGTATGCTCCAAAGATAAGAAAGTATGACACTTTTATACAAGACGCTTTTTTCTATCTTTCTTGGTTATAGTGGCAAAATATAAATAAAAACCCTGTACGTGTACATCGTGTTAGAGATAGTGACACGCGGTTTTCGCGAACTGTTGCTACTCTTTGATGAAACGAAAGATGACACTAAAAGATTTTTCATGGCCCTCTTCATTTTGGACCTACAAGGGGATATTCAACATTTTCCATTTTCGGACCCCCCTCGTGTCTCAGTTGTCTTGTAACTTGCAACAATAGTAAAAACTGATATTGGTAGATATTTTTACGTAAAATTTAGTAGTTTCGAGATATGAATCAAACATATAATTTATTTTTTATGGAACACCCTTTATATTTCTTATTCATTAAATTATAGAGGATGAGAGCTTTTTAAAAATATATACTACCTAACAGATATTTTTTTACTTTAAGACCCTTAATTAATGCTTTTGATTCTAAGGTAAAATTTTGAATAGTGGGCCGTGATATAGACTTTTTATACAAAAAATAAAGTTATTATTAGTTATTTAATTTATTTACATTTTACCTCAAAACCTAAATTTTAACTATTCTATATTACTCAGAAACCCTATTTATCCCTTGGTTTCCCAAGTTTGTTTAGTTATTAATTATTTAAAAACTGATTATTTTGAATTAGCTTCACTTGTTTATGTTTATTATTTAAAACCGTTTTTAAAATTAGTATATCCACGATTAAAAAAAACATTTGATTTAGGACAAAATAGTAGAAAACCATGTATGAAACTGTTATCACAATAATTATTGAAACTTAAATTTTAAAGAAATCAGTTTCATATATGGTTTTTACTCTTTTATTTTAAATACAATGATTTTCCAAAAATTATGGATAAATACTTATTTTGGACTCTGTTTTAAGTATAAACACAGCGGTGCTGATCCAAAATATTGAGTTTTTGCTTTGCTTTGCTTTCTCTGTTGTTGGTCCCCTTGCAAGACGATTAACTAGCTCTCCCCTTCCACACTATGCTTTCCAGGGCTTTGTACGTAGAAAATCTGGATGGTCGAGCTTTTCGCTCCCAGAAATTCCGGTCAAATTATTCAAATATTTATTATTGTTCGATACGAAATAATAATCGATTCAATGCATAAATTGTAGCTGTCAATCCAAAAACTGCTACTGGTATTGTGCATAACCTTCACTGTTACTTGCTGATGCTTTTAGTAGAGGGCGCCACCGTCCTCGGCCGTTATGAAAACACGTGCACACCGCTAACATAAAAACCTCAGGTTTTTAGGAATCTTGACTCACAGCGCTCGGTTCCAAAAGAAAGATACTATCAATTTAGCGTGGGTCTTTTCTCGATCCCCAAGGGCACAAAAACGCCCGTACAACTCCTTCAGCTACCTACCCGGGGACGCTATGTAGCCTCCTACAAAAAGTGACCGCACAACTTGAAGATCGTGGAGAGACTGTATTCAGTTTTTAATTTAATAACAACTAAGCAAACTTGCGGAACTAAGGGGTGAATAAAAGTACTGGGCAAGGCAAAATTAACTAAAAAACAAATAAAACTTGGATTTTGCTGTAAAATGTGGACAAATTATAATTTTACGGCTAAAACTACTTTTGTTTTTAATTTTTAAGCAAATCATTTAAACAATTTATTTAGAATATCATTTTGAATATCTTTACTAAAGTTACAGGGGTATAAAAAGATTCATGAAACTAATTTTAAAGTTATTAGTTTCAAAAGTTATTTTTATAATAAAATGACCTAAAAACTTTTATAATTTGCTTTTTAAACACCTGCTTTTCCAAATTCCTACAAAACACAATTTTTAAGCTGTAAACGCCAGTTTTTGTTAAATTATGGATTTCAATAAAATTTTGTATTATTATACATATTTATCGATTACAAACATAATTTTTAATAATTTTTTCCAATTACATTTTGCTAAAAAATAAAAAAATACAGGTAGTTTACTCTTGAAGAAAAATCATGTTTTTAAAGTTTTTGCGAACCCTTTATACAAAATTAACATTTTCTCTTCGTGAATCCTATTTTTTTTAGAAGAAAAAATATTTATAAGAAATGACTTTTACTTGAAAAATAAAATTTTTGGTTCATTTGTCTTCTTGTTAACTCCATCCGTGGACAGTCTGTATACAGGGTGAGGATTTTAAAGTGTTACAATGCGATATCTCTAAAATGTGTTGCACGATTTTAACAAAAGTTGGTATGGGTAACAAGTAGCAAGGGGGACATACTCTGACGTAGTACTTAAATTTTTACCTCCCCAGTTTTTGACGGGTGGGGGTAACTTCAGAATTTTAAATGGAAAGGTGTAGTTTGTTGTAATTTTAATCAGCATAAAAACTACATAAGTGTACAAAAAATTACTTCATTTGCTTTACGGGTTGCATACTTATCAATAATCAACTTTTATTTTAAAAATTTTAGTTTATTCTTCGTCAAAAATTATGTATGTAAGCAGAAAATTGTTGCATTTGGTAGTTACTTAGGTTACGACCTACTCTGTCAAGTAGTGACATTTGTGTCAAAAATATCTCTAGTCTCTCTTCAGATCTCTTCAGATATGGAGCAAAACTACGACATTGAGATCAATATGTTATTAATTTTGGGTAAATGTAGGAAGAATTACCGGGAAGCTGCACAATTGTGGGCTGTCAGGTTTCCTGCTATTTCTAAGTCCCACATGGCATTTAAGAGGCTGGAAGACCAAGCTCGCAATACTGGAAACCTTCGTGCCAAAAGAGAATTCGGCGACGAACTAAAACCAGTGAAGACATGGCCGTTGGAATTTTGGGCGCCATTAATTTAAATCCCCACGTTGGTTCCAGAGAACTTGCTCAAGATTCGGGAATGTGTCAAAAATCAGTACTAACTATTTTACATTCCTACAATTTTCACCCTTATCACGTTAGTCTTCACCAAGAACTGTACGGCGAGGATTTTCAAAATCGAGTAACTTGTACCTAGTTAAGGATGAAGATTCAAGAAAATCATGCTTTTTTAACACAAGTGATTTTTTTCTGATGAGGCTACGTTTACTAATTGTGGTCAGGTAACTATTTATTTGCCACTAGTATATTTTTGCATTTGGTATTGCAATTCGCATTAATTTTCTGCTTTTAATTTAAGGTCAATAGACACAATATGCACTATTGGGCAGCTGAAAATCCACACTGGATTAGGATGGTGCCAAATCAGCATCCTTGGTCAGTGAATACCTGGTGTGGTATTGTTGCAGACAAAGTAATTGGCCCACATTTTTTGGTGGCCCACTAAATGGGGAAATGTTCAATAACTTTTTAAATAACAATTTGCCGCAGCTTCTAAATGACAATGGAATTAGGCAAGAAGAAGTGTGGTTTCAGCAAGATGGTGCTCCACCACACTTTGCGCGGCAAGTACGAGATTCTCTGAATTACATATTTGGAGACAGGTGGATTGGGCGAGGTGGTCCTGTAAACTGGCCTGCTAGATCTCCTGATCTTACCCCTTAGATTTCTTTCTATGGGGATTTATAAAACAAAAAGTTATGGCTACAGCACCAACCACACCAGAAAACATGAAAAACCGTATTCGACAAGCTTGTACATTAGTAACTGCCGACATGTTAAATCGTGTGCGCAACCCCTGTCAAAAAAGAATTTTGAAATGTTTAGAAGTCAACGGAGGCCACTTTCAACACCTTTTGAAGCATAACCAGCGTTAATTTTAAATATTCTAATTAATTTATTGTTTCGTTTATTATTTCCTTAAAAATTCGTTACTAGGCAACCAGTAAAGCAAATGAAGTAATTTTTTGTACACTTATGTAGTTTTTTATGCTGATTAAAATTTCATAGAAAAACTACACCTTTCTATTTAAAATTCTGAAGTTACCCCCCACCCGTCAAAAACTGGAGGGGGTAAAATTTAAGTACTACGTCAGAGTATGTCCCCCTTGCTACTTGTTACCCATACCAACTTTTGTTAAAATCGTGCAACACATTTTAGAGATATCAAATTGTAACACTTTAAAATCCTCACCCTGTATATTATGGCCACAAATAACTATAAGGTAATATATATTTTTAAAAGCTTTTATCCTTTATAATTTAATGAACAACAAATATATAAGGTGTTAAATAAGAAAAATCATATGTTTGGTTCATCTTCTCAAAAAAATCTAACTACACGCACTGTAAAAATATCTAGATACATCAGTTTTTGTTGTAAGTTACAAGACAACTGAAATACGAGGAGAGTCCAAAAATGAAAGAAACCGAATTTCGCCTTGTATGCCAAATGCTCAGAAGGCCATAAAAATCTTTTAGTGTAATATTTCTTTTTAACAAAAAATAGCAACAGCAAATAGCAATAGCAGTCTCTTTCACTAATAATACATAAAGGCGCACTAGGCTACAATTTCCGGAGCGCCTATTTTCTACCAAAAAAATTTTGAAGAGCAAAAAAAGATCTTTTCCTCCGTGCGTCTCACTTCACCACCCGAAATAAAAATTGATAACAAAAAAAAGGTTATTTCCCCCTTTTCGCGCCTATTTAGCACCTTATTCACAGAGAAATTAGTCACCAAAAATCCCCACTCAACCTAAACTTTTTAAAAACTCTCCTGTCTAGCGCCTATTTGTTCCCTCCCCGCCTAATTTTTCATGGCGCCCTAGGCTGTAGCCTAGTCTGAATACCCTCCAATTGCAACGAAATCAGGACACCTTGTATATTACCTTCATAAACCACCCAATAATTTCTTCGGTTACAATTTTAAAAATTTTGGGCATTTTATTAAAAATATTAGTAAGAACTGCTCCAGGATGTAAAGAATAGGCCGTAGCTGATGTTCCTTTCAGCTTTTCAGCTAATTCTATTGTAAAAAGCACGTTGCATAATTTGCTTCTTGTATATATTTCCGTCTCCCTCCAGCCTTTTGGTTGGGATTTGTTAAGGTTATTTACATCAAGTTCCTCGGCATATTTGGCACCCATTGATGAAACGTTAACAACTCGAGAGTTTGGTGTTTTTTGATAAGATCTAAAAATTAATACCATTATTGATAATACTATTTCATGGACTTTCATTAGCTTTTTGCACTTCCATTATCTATATTTGCTAACTGATACTAGGATGGGTGAAAAAAGCGACTTTTTATTTTGTCTTCTTACTCTGAAAAATTGGTTTCTAGGCACCTCCAGAGAATGCTTGGCAACAGTGATATGTGAGATCTTTATATTAATAGAAAGATTAACCTCAAGATAACTAGGGTCACAATAAGAATTATTATCCACATAAATTAAAACATTTTCTTACCCAACAATAAGTTAGTAAGTAAAAAATGTCCAAAATGGTTTGATTGCATCAGTGTGTCCAAACCATCCTCAGTTTGTCTTGGACCAATAACATTTCCAATCCCAGCATTGTTAACCAAAATATCTAATCTGTAATAAATAAATCAATATTTAATAAAATATTATTAGTTTTGCCATGATATATTTTCATATCGGTGTGGCAATTATAGCAAAATTAAAGTTCGTCAAAAAATTTAAGTGCCTAAGCTACGAAACACGTGTGCATGTGGTATATTTGTAGGTGTAAAATTTAAAATTATTTGAAAATCGGTTGGAACTTAGTATAGAACATTATACAGTGCATTCCAGTTAAAACGAGCCACCCCCATAATTTGGTTATTTGTACACTTATAAAATCCTGAAATACTTCAATATTTATTTTTAGGGGGACACATCTTTGTGTCAAAATTTACTTATTTATGGTGATCCCTTCCCCTCACCAACACAAAGTCAAAAAGTTGAAATGGGAAAGGGAATCAAGTGGTACATCATTTTAAAGCTCCTGACGAGTACTTTATGACCCTAAAATATAAAGTCAATATCTTTACCTATTACAAAATGGTACTTTAAATATTACCCAAATACCTGGGATTGGCCATTTCCGAAGCCAC